>JAEMOT010004287.1:95098-115560 GCA_019297695.1 Apostasia ramifera
TATATATATATATATATATATATATATATATATATATATATTTCAAGCTACATGTAATGCTTATAAAAAATTTTAAAACATTAAAATGGAACTATATATAATATTCTATTCATTAACTCAACTCAATCCATGCAATGAACATAAAATCAATCATAAATCTAGGATCATTAAACATTCAGGGACTATTTGTTTATAAAATTTAATTTTAATAAGTTTAGAATTAAATTTAAATGAAGATATTTTTATATTAAAAATTGTGCATGATGTGAAATAAAATTAGTTATTATATTAGAATATGTGAAGGATGAGATATAAGTTAGTTATTATTTTGGTAATATATTTAAGATATGCAATAAAATTAATTTTTTTTTATTCGAATTATGTGTATGATGTGAAATATATATGTTAATATGATATGACTATTTAAAATTAAACTAGTTTAATTTTAAGGGGGATTTACATCTGTCATCTCTAAAGATCTAATATTTTCAGGCAGCACCATCAAAGTTCATTATTTTCATACAACACGTTTATCTAACTTCAAAAGCGGAATACTGCCTGTAAATTTACCTCAAAATGAGGGGTGCTGCTTGAAAATAATGAACTTTGAGGATGTCGTCTGAAAATAATAGATCTTTAGAGGTGATGGATGTAAATTTCTTTAATTTTAATCTGCCAGACAAACAAGCCCTTAATTTTTAGTTAAACATAAAAGTACATGGCATAATTAGAAATTTAGCAAGTGTAAAATTTCTTGGAATCACATTGAAATATATATAAAAAATGTTTATATGATTCAAGTTGAAATATTTTAGGAAATTCAAGCCTATATGAATTGAAAATTTGTAGAAAATGTTCTAATATTAAGAACCAATGTGAAAATGAGTTAAATCTCAAAACTTGGATGTAATTTAAAAACTTTTGATTGATCTCTATTTTAAAAATTTTATAACAATAAAAATTATGCAAATTGTAATTATTATACGAAAAATTCAAATTAAAAATTTCTGTAAACATCTAAGAAATATCCTACTTTTTATATTTTTCAAATTTTAATTTTACTCCTCTTCTACCCACTCTCCCTCTCTCTCCCTCTCCCTCAGATGAGGGTGGTAAAGTAGTGACCACTAAAGAGAGATATGAAAGAGAATATGTAAGAATAATATTTTTTAAAAATTTTAAAAAATATTAATGATAAAATTTAAAATATATTAGTGAAATCTATGGAGTTGATCTTATTTGTAATATTAGATAAATCATAAAAAACTATCAATTTTTTTTTTAAAAATTATAAATTAAAGTATAGTTAAGGATAAAAAATAGAGATATTTCAATAATTAATCTTATATATTATGTAGGTGCTATATTCATAATTGGATGTTGATTTGATTTATGTTAAATATATTATATTTTAATTGAGTTGAATTTGTGTCATATATATTAATTTGACTGATTTTAAATTGTAGTAATTTGGTACATAATTTCCTTCCTATTTGGCGCGAGGATCAAAACAGGACCAAAATGATACTAATTTAAAAAAGAATAATAATAATAATAAATAAATATTTTAAATTATTTTATATAAATTCAAATATAAAAAATATTATNTAAATTAGTACTATTTTGATCTTGTTTTAGTCCTCGCGCTAAACAAGACTAAGGCAAATAGACTTTTTCTTTTATTTTTGGTTAACTCCATGTGCACCTGCCCAGCTTTTCCCAAGGCTCTGCCTCCCACTGAGAATCTTTGAGGGCTCCTTTGTCTGGATTATAAATTTTAATATGACTTCAATTTATTTTAATTCAGTTCTCATGCTAATTAAACATGTAGTTCCAAAATATTCTTGCAAATCTATGTTTGTGAACTATTAATTTAATTTCATTTCCCTTATGCTTTCATGTTTAAGATGCATTAGATTACAAGATACAATTAAAAAATTTGTTTAAACAATAATTTAATATCAATTAATATTGATTTGACAAAGAAAAGTTTAGAATTCCAATGAGAAACTTTATTTAGTTTTGTTTTATAATGAAGATCTAAGATCTAAGAATAATTAATAACATTTGGATCTGAAACTTTACCTAATGATAATCACAATTTTAAATGTTGCTGATAAAAGAAGTAAATTGAACAAATGAAAAGTTGGAGATGATTAGACAAATTAATGAAGCAGTTATTTTAATTCTAGTGGTTTAAATTTATTATATGTTTATGAAAAAAGTGTTCAGTACTTAAAAAGATGTGTTGAAATCTATAGGGTAAAAAACTTGAATTATGATGACTAGTTGCCCAGAATGAAGAAAATACTCCAAGTAATAATTCCATTACATCCAAACAAAACTTGTCAACGATTATTATAGTTGTACTATAAATTGAATAAAGGAAGTTATCCCTTTCACGCAAGAACTACAATGCTTGACTAAAGCATTGTTGAGGCACTGGGGATAGGGGGTAGGAGTTTCACCTTCACGTCCTTGAAATGAGAAATCCAGTAAATTTTGGAGAAAATGAGGTAAAAAAAGTTCCTTTGTGAAGTCATAAAATCCTAATTTATAGTCAATGAAATTATTACTAGAAATCACTAGCTCTATCCAGTATTGTCAATGATTAATATTATTGGCAGATAAAATATGAAGGTGACACATGACCTCCTACAAATACATTATTTGTGTCAAGCGATTGATGCTCCCCGATGAAGTTCATCCCCGCTTGAACACATAGAAGATTAATGAGACAAAGTGTATTAATACTCTACATCTACTACTATACCTTCAGTTCTCTTGATTTCTAATCAAACAGCACAATCTTTTTTCTCCATTTGATATTGGGAACCCTTAGTTAGAGTAAGATACTAAGTAGAAAGTCCTATAGTGAAATAATTCTCATAGATATTCTTTAGATTATGACTTCGGCATCATCATTTTTCACTTTTTCCTAGATTTCTAAAGATTGATTTCTTTTAATATTTCAATCTCACCCAATTTATTCATAATCGTCAATGAATTATTGACAAAAGTTCACATCAACATTTGTCACTCTTTTTCCTTGTGTATGACTTTTTTTTGTTGTTTTGATGAGTTCCTTATTAGAATTCTAATGTTATATATACTTCAATGGAATAGAATAAGATTGAAATGGAATTACCATTTTATAGGAATAAAATTATTATTCTACATAAAAATAAAATTATCATTCTAAGGAGAATATAATAACAATTTATTTGTTTACTTAGATAGAATAAAATATGAAATAAAAAGCGAATAGAAAAGAAAAGTTTTAAAATATCTATAAATATAACTTAATAAAATTATGTGTTATTTATTCTTATTAAATTTGAATTTAAATAAATATAACTAACATAAATCTATATACACACCTAGTATGCATATTATAATATATATATGTATATATATATATATATATATATATATATATGTATATGAATAAGTATAATTTTAGAATATTATTTTTAACCTATAAAGAATAGTCAATGAATAATTATTCTTTAAGTAGGAAAAAAGAAATGATTATTTCATAAAATATGAAATACAAATTTCTATAAAATAGCTATTCTACCAAAGTAAATACAAAAATAGTTATTCCAAGGAATAAAATTGGAATAGAATATTTATTCTATCCAATTAAATGCACCATAAATGCTATAAGTTACGGGCATCATATAATACTTAAAATTATTTTATTTAAAATTGTGAAAATAACATGTAAAACTGTCAAATATAACTAGCTTTAAGATCATAAATATAACTTTTCTTAAAAATTAATTCTTTCTGAATCATAACAATGACAAGAGGACCAACATTAGATATTAATCATAGGCAGTAATTTTTGACTGCATAAAATTCAAAAATATAAGAAATTACTCAAAAATTGAAATAGCTTCACAAAGAAGTAACTCTAAATAAATATATTTTTTACATAAAATGTCATCAATATTAAAGCTATGTCATGGTGTGGCCCAATGTGGTGAAAGTGGGAGACAACCTAGTACTATAATGCATCATCTTTCATGCTGGTTTTGAGATCTACATTTGAATGTAAAGTGGGCTGTAAAATCTCACTTTTCATGATGAGTTACCTAAATTTAAATTTTACTCAAATTGTTTATTTCATACAATAATCTTTAGAGAAACTTTCATATAGATCTCATAAATATCTTTGAATTATCTCAAATTATACTAAAAATATGACACAAAGCTCATAATTCTTAGAAAATTACATTATCTCAATTCTTAAGCATTAGATTGTTTTGTTTATCATGAGTACTTAAGGAACTAAAGAATTGATTGAAATATTATGATCTATTTGTTATACATAATAAAGCATAGTGAGAAATGAATAATTAATTCATATAGATTTATAACAATTGCATGAAATTCATCCTAGTTTTTGCAATGTGTTGGTGCATTAGAATTTGGGTAATACATTATCTAGTTGGGTTGGTTAGATTTGGACATAAAACATCGAGTTTACAAATCAAGTTCAAATTAATGTAAAATTTACATATCTTTTTTAAGTAGGCCTCAAACTTTTATTTATACAATTTAATTCATGAGCAACATCCTTTTTAGCTAATAAGTATGTCTTTTTACAAATTTCATCTTACTTGAGGCCCTTTGCAATTACCAAATCACTTTTCTTATACTTTCTTGGTATTTCAATGGTAATAATTCATTATTTTTTTAGCATGCATTGATGCGTGAATTCATCAAATAAATCAAACAGTACAAAATAGATAAGATATAAATTAGACACAAAATTTTAATGCTAAGATTGAAAATCATAATGCCAACATTAGTCAGCTTTAAAATTATTCACTAAGTTGTAAAAGAGCACAAAAGAAGTAAAATCATAATGAGTACACGATTTGAATAGGTACTGTTGAAAGGTCTTAATTAAACTGTTTGAGAGAGTTGCTTCTTAGAGTTTTGGGTTTCAGGGGAGACGATCTTTTGTTCATCGTGCAAGTTGGTATTTACTAGAGTTGGTCCCATCATTATGTTTGACCAAATCATTCTATGCTTGATTTTTTTATGTAATTTTTACAACTTCTTATGTAGTGCGTGAAGTATACTTTCTTAGGATTGGTAAATATTTTATTGGATTTCATGAGATTTGCGATGACTTTATTGAATTTTGTATGATCTGTGATGGTGCATAATGATAATTCTTTGATTGTTCCAATCTTGTTCGATAGAGGGTATTCAGAGCTAGCTATTCAATTCTCTTGAGCTCGAATCTCAATCAAAGTGTAAAGGATAACATTTTTCATCGTTGTTGAGAGACTAAAGCCAAAAGCTTAAGTGAAGTCAAATTATTGCAAAAAGATATTTTGTGCTCAAGTGCCTCAAACATAAAAAATAGGATTTAAAAGTAATTTACCCTAATTAATTTATAAAACTCTAATAAAAAAATATATATTAGCTTTGATTAAAGATCATATTGCATTATTTCATCAGATTCATAAGTATATTGATATATTTAAGAGCATAAATAATAATATTAGAACTTCTTAATGTTCATAAATGAGAGTGGTTCTAATTTCTAAAGATGATAGCATCATGACTATTTCATACCTTTTCAATATTATTATAATATTATATTATTTCAAAAAATTAATTATTTAATTTAATGATATATTTCAATAATATTATTAAAAATTATAAAATTATTATTTTAAATTAAGTGACATCTTAGTATAATAATGAAAAGAAATGAGGTATAAAATAACAAGTGAAGTTTTGAATGATAAAAGTAAATTAATAGCATTATTATCTTGAAATTATCGTTCTTAGATGGCTATTAATTCGATTAAAAATGGATGCAAAAAATTTATGACCATGAACTCGGCTCGAATCTAACTCATTCCAATAGGACTTGTATAGTTGTGAACCTTGTATTTGAGAGTCTTACAACAAAAATTTGTGTGGCATATTTTGATGGCCCATTAGACTAATTTCTTTGGGCCTTTCCAAATGGGCTTTAAAACTCGGGCAAAATGATCAAGGGAGATTCTTCTATTGGATCACCATCAATATCTTGTGAGTGACTAGAGGAACTTTTGCGAGCTTTTAGTGCTATTTTCAACTACTTCAAGACCTATAGGATTACACATGTATATAGACTCGCTAATAGGATTATAGATTTTTTGCTTCTTACGCTATAGATTAATATATACTTTGAGAAATGAGAATGTTGCGGAGCATCTGGAGTTCGATCATTTTGATGTTTTAATTTTTTTTGAATTTGATAGAGGCTATTGAGGAAATTCAAAAAAATATGTCGTTAATCAGCTGAGTTTGAGGTGAGTCATTGACTAGAAATTACAATTTTTAGTTTTATTATTACAAACCTATAAAAATTTATTCAATTTTGAGTAAAATTTAAGTTGATTGAGGGTTAATAACCTTATTTCTGAATTTAGATTTGCACTATATCTATATTATTTCTATAAATTAGTTTCACACTTATTATGTACATATATATATATTTATATTATAATTTATTTCATATGTATTCTCTGTAAGGAGATATAAATTAGGGGCATTTATATGATGAACATAAAAATTAGGTTAATTTACGAATTTTATCATAAATCTCAAAATATTATAGATATCACATCTAAAAGAGCTATTTTTCATTTTTCACATCCTGTGGTAAATTCTATCAGAAGATTTAACCATAGTTAAATTTCAACAAAATCTCAGCTATTGATTGCATCATTTAACCATCGACCTTTATATTAGGGCATCACAGAGCTGCATTGGTTCCGGCGGCAGTATATTAACGCGAGGCGGCAGCGTATTCTCTTGAGGCGACAACGTATTCACGCGAGCATCACTCTACTATTTGCATATTCTTCTTACGCGGGCATCACGATTGAGCATCAGACTTTTCTGAGAATTAATTATGGTTAAATCTTCTGATAGAATTTATTACAGTACGTGAAAAATAAAAAAAATAACTGTTTTAGATGTGATATCTGTAATATTTCGAGATTTATGGTGAAATCCATAAATTAGCCTAATTTCTGTGTCCACTATATAAATGTTCCTATAAATTAATGTTGAGTCAAATTAAAATGGAATTGAATTTTAATTATTACATGAAATTAACCGAATATTTAGCAAAACTTTGCGTATGAGTGCCTGCCTGCTAAACTTGACAAATATTTTTTTATTTTAAATCCATCTTTGATTTAAAACTAACGTAGCCGAAAAATATTACCAATGTAGCAAAATTAAAATTAGAATGAAAGCCGTATAAATATTTGATAATTTGATAATATATATATATATGATTTGATTTTTATCAAATTAATTTTGGTTACAAAAATAAAGCTAAAGCCATCACAACTTATATGTGATTTAGCAAGAAACTAAGCTATAATGCTTATTTGAAAATTGAAAGTTAAGTTGACACGATAAAAAATAAAAAAATATTACCATATAATCATAATATTATTATCATAATATATTTATATAATAATATTTTAACGAGTCTACTCTATCTCTAAATATCATCTATATTTTTAAAATTTAGATGTAGACTTATAGTAGTTCACGATTTTAAATATTTTTTTCTGAGGTCCTACATTAATATTTAAATTCAAATATTTTTCTTAATTTAATATTTAATATTTAATATTTTTTGAATAAAGTTTACATTTAAACTAAATAATTAAATAACTTGATATTACTCTTAAATCTCAAAGACTATATTTACTCTATTCATAATTATATTTTATAAGTTTGTACCTATAGATTGGGACGTTTCATTTAAGTGATCTTAATGGGAAATATATCAAGATATCTAACTTAATTTATTATTTTTATTTGTTGTTATTTACACGTAGCTGCATGTTAGTAATAATTATTTTTTTTTAAAATAAAATAGTTCATATAATTTTTAATACATTAATTAATTTTATTTAATATTTTACAATTAATTAATTTTATTTTTTTATCATATATATATATATATATAATTTATATATATTATTTATAAAAAAATTTAAAAAAATATCTATGATCAAATTAATCACTAACTAAATAGAGACATAATTTATTTGGAGAGATATGTTCATATGTATTAGTGGGCTTTGGCTCATATATTTTGTTGGGCTTTGGAGTAGAGTTTAGATGAGTACGGATTTTTGGGCTGGATAGCATGTGGGCACAAAATTTGGGCCAAGCTTCTCTTCTCTTCTCCATCCTTGGATCACTTTGATCCCATTCAAATAGCTTAGATTAAACCCTCTTTAATCAATGGTATAGATCGAAGTGAATAGGGATAAATGGTTGGATTAAGAGGAATCATTTATAAATTAGTAAGAGTTTTTTTTTATCTTAAAAAAAAAATTGTTAAGTTAAATACTAATTAACAATAAGAGGGGAGTCGTCTGCCCCTTCCGAGCCACCACTGGCTCCCCTCATTTCATCGTTGTTGTAGTCGGCAGCTTGCTTGTTGCGCTGCCTATGGATCTCATGAAGGTCCCTGGAGATGCTCTTCCCACCTGTGCACTGTCGCCATTGCTCAGGGGAGGACACGAGAGGAGACTATGAGGTTCACTCCTTCCTCTCATGTGTTACTACTTGCTCAAGTTATTTGCAGCACTTTGCCAAGGACATTACACTAGCTTTAGTTTGTTGCCGTCGCATAAAGGAGAGCTTGGGAGGAGCTCTTGGAGCTTTAGCCACCCGTCATGTGTTGCCACCAACCTTTGACCCCATTGCTGCCACTTCGCTGCCACTGCATCACCGAATTATGGAGTTCCGATCGATACAATGTCAATTGTAGAGTTTAGTGGGACGCCGACTCACCTTTTTGTGATATTGTTGCTAATTTGCTATGGATTGTTAGATTTTCTCATGTGTACGATGTATCTACCTCGTTATTTTTCCCTTTGATAATTGCATACTATATTACCCTACTTTTATCGAGTTTCCCCTCCCTAATTTTCCTCATGATTGACTTATGTTGTTCCTTTTTATATATTTGGTTTTATTTCCCCATGGTCTTTCTTTGAATTTGAATGTTATTGGGGACGAGTTCACTAGTGGATTATTGTACGACAATTGATGCTACTATTTTGAATGTTCTCGTATTTATGAGTTTTTCTTGTGAATATACTTTGAATATTACTTAATTGAGGCATTTTGTGTTGGATTTCTCGTGCTTCGATTAAGGTAAAGAACTTATCTATTTAGGATTTTATTTCCCCCAATTTAATTTCCTTATGAAAGCTCAATTCCAACTCATTTAGCTTTGAACCATCATTAATTGATTAATTTCTCTTCATTAACACAAATATCCACTCGGGTTGAGTCAAACATATTTTTAAGAGGGTGCTTGGTTCAATATTATCTTGATATTATGTTATATTGTTTAGAGAAAATAAATATTTGGTTAAATGATATCTACAAAAAAAAATTTATTAGATTATAAAATTGTTAGTAAAAAAATAACATCTAGATTCTATAACATAACACCAAGATAACATCGAACCAAATGGCCCCGAAGTAATTAGAACAAAATGCATCTTCCCACTTTTAAGGGACAATACATGAAGCCCAAGTTTTTTTTTTATCGAATTAAATGAAGCACAATTTTTATTCCATTAAGAATATGTTAATTGAGATCACATGCTTCAAATTTAACACCAATTATTGAATGATTGAGAATCACATCATCATCACATGTGTGATCTATTGGGATTATCAGGGTTAGGTTCAATGTCACCCAGACTTACTTCAATTATTGAAATTTTTATAATTATTTTTGAACATGAAAATTATCCACTCATTCAAATTTCTCTATTAATTATAAGTGAATATAGTTAAAGTAATTTTCTTCAACATATCTTTAAAACTAATTTGAATTTATGAAGGCATTTAATTCAACATTATTTTGATATTACGACATCTAAATATAGTTTTTTTAACAATAATTATATAAATTTTAAAAAAATATTCTACTCATATTATTAAATTACGTAATTTTTTTTTTATATAACATACTATAATATGCCCACTAACTTAACTCTCTCACATCTAAAAATCTGATTTTTTTTTTCTAAAAAAATTGCTATAATTTCTGAATTAGTTACCAGTTTTACTTATTTTCTAAAATTAAAGTAGGTAAAAAAAAAAATGAAGTAGGCCATATTGTTTAAATTTTGAGAGATTTACATACATATTCCTTAATTCATCTTGAATTACATATTAAATCCCTTGTTTTTTAATTTTATAATCTCACCCTCTAAATCATCCAAAAATAATATTTTGTATATGTTCATAATATTTTGTATATACTTATTATTAGTAATAAGTATTCAAATAATTATAATTAACAAATTTTTTTTTAAAAAAATTATGAGAAATACCTAGATATGTTATTTTTGAATGATTTAGGGGTGAAATTGTAAAATTAAAAATAAGGGATTTAATATGTAATTTAAGATAAATTAAAGGGTATGTATATAAATTATTCAAAAAAATTTATAATTATTTTTGAACATGAAAATTATCCACTGATTCAAATTTCTCTATTAATTATAAGTGAATATAGTAAAAGTAATTTTCTTCAACATATTTTTGAAACTAATTTGAATTTATGAAGACATTTGGTTCAACGTTATTTTGATATTATGATATCTAAATATATTCTTTTTAACAATAATTATATAAATTTTAAAAAAATATTCTACTCATATTATTAAATTACGTAAATATTTTTTCTATATAACATATTATAATATACCCACTAACTTAACTCTCTCACATTTAAAAATCTGTTTTTTTTTTCTAAAAAAATTGCTATAATTTCTGAATTAGTTACCAGTTTTACTTATTTTCTAAAATTAAAGTAGGTCAAAAAAAAAAAAAAAAATTTGAAGTAGGCCATGTTGTTTAAATTTTAATATTTTCCTTTATTAATAATACATACATATGGATAAGCTCTGACATATGTTAAATGAAAAATGATAGGCCACGTGTTATTTAAATATTTTTTAGGAAACCAATAATTTCAGTTAAGTTGCAACATCGTATAATTCCTCAAATCATTCAACCTTTTTGATATTAACACGTCAGCCCTCTTTGTCAGAAACAAATTATTGAATTTAATCGAACCAATCGACCAATTAATAAGAGGTCACTATATCAGCTGAGAGTTTCAACAAAAAAATGCTGTCTTATTTGAACCATTTGGTTAATTTATTAAAAAAAAAATTTTTTTTTTCTAATATTGATTGTAAAACCTTGTGAGCAGGGTTTTCAGAACCGGATCGACCGGTCGATTCGATTGGTTCAACCGGGAACCGGCCCAGCCGGTCTGATTCAATATTAGAACCGAAATTATGTAAAAATCGGTCCAATCGTCAAACCGGACAAAACCGTCAAACCAGAATTATTATTTGAACTTCTTATTTTATTTTTATATATTGATATTTGAGCATTAATATTTTAATATTGATGTTATATTTTGATTAATAATTATTTTATATAATAGATATTTAGCTGATTTATTATTATTTTTATCATGAATTTATTTCGAATTGTTATAAAAGAGATAAAGTATTTTGAATGATAAATTGACAAGAAAAGCAATTGTACTCGTCTTGTAGTAGTAAATTTTTTAAATTAGTTGAACTATTTTTTTCAAAATATTTTTTTATCATATTTTAAAAATTAATCTCACGTTTTGAAAATTTATATTTAATTATGATGTAATTATTAAGTTATCCGGTTGAACCGGTCAATCGACCGGTTCGATCTTCGGTCCGATTCTGAAAATCTTGGTTGTGAGTTGAATTCCATACAAAATTTTATTTTCAGGTTTAATATTCAATAATTGTTAATTCATGAAATTTGAAGAATGTACTATAAATAAATTGCGACATGAATTTTGATACTCTTTATCCGATCAGCCCCTTGCACCTCCGATCTTGTTTCATACTACGAGATGCTCTTTTAGGCTCCGTTTGTTTAGCAGTTAAAAATTAACCTGATTTAATTTTAATCATGCATATCACATCACAGATAAAATTTAATATTAAAAATTAATTTTATTTCACATTCTACACATATTACTAAAATAATAACTAACTTATATTACATTCCTCACATATCCCAACATAATAACTAACTTTATATCACATCCCTCACATATTCCAACATAATAACTAACTTTATTTCACATAATTCATAACTTTCAATAAAAAAAATCTCTATTTAAGTTTAATTTTAATCTTATTAAATTTAATCTTATTAAATTTAATCTTACAAACAAACAGACCCTTTAATGATATTTTGAGTAGCCATAAAAAAAATAATATTTTGATTAATTTTTTTTTGTATTTTTTGTAGACTCTTTTGTTTAGTTTCAACTCTATTTTAGCTATGAAAATACCAAAATAGTCATTCATTATAAAAAAAATTAATAATATATTAAATTTTAAATATCTCATACATCTTTCAATGAATAAAATATATTTTATTTTACATTCTATATAATTTATAATATAATTAATTAACTTTATTTTTTATTATACACAAATCACAACATAATAATTTTCATTATATGTCCAAATTAATCTCTTTATTAAAGAAAAGTTATATATCAAAATCAAGATGCTGCTAACTGTAGGTGAGAACGTTCTAAATTCGAGCAAAGCTCGACATACCTAAAACTTGGCTCGTTAATATATAGATCCATTCGAGCTTAGTTTGATTTTGAGTTTGAGCTGGCTCAACTTTACTAGTGTTTAAGTACAAGTTAGCTTAAACTTTAATCGAGTCAGCTTGAATTGCTCAATTTATTGAAAATTAGATTAAAAAAAATTAAGTAGTTTTAGTTATATTTTAAATATGAGTTAATCATATCTAGCCCCTTTGATTAAGAAAAATCTTAGTTACGATTTCTTCTAATTAGAAATCTTATTTTATTTTTTTAAAAATAAAATAATATTTTACTTTTCATTTTATATAAATTTTAATATTAAATAATTAATTTATTTTATATTTAATATAATTTTTAATATAATTAATTTATTTTATTTCACATCATACTTATTTTTCAAAATTTTTACTTTTTTTAATTTATTTTTCCTCCTATTATCAAACAGAGATTTAAACTTATCTAATATATATATTTTATTCAAAAAAAAAATATATATATATATATATATATATATATTTTATTCATTTCTTTTTAGTAGTATTTGTAAAAATAATAAATAATTATCATTCTATAAATAAATTATATTATTTTTATTTAAAACATAATATTGGAGTCCAAGTCCCGTTCGGTTAGAAGAATTTTTTAATTTGAGTATTTTTAATTAATTAATTAAAAAAATTTAAAAAAAGAGCATATTTCAAATGACATTAGCTGTGTAACTTCTTTTTAAAAAAAAAAAAAATTAAAAAAGAAATTTAATTTAATTTATTTATATTAAAATCTGAATATAAACTATTATATATGTTAATATTTAAAAACAATTAATTTAATAAATTTAAAATAATTAATTTATATTTTAAAAAATAAAAATTTAAATACAAAAAATCAGAAGTTATTGTATTAAAAAAATTATATTTATTTTTAAAACACTATTAAAAAAAATTAGTATGACAACTTTTAAACTCACTTAATTTTTTTAAAAGTAGTGAGTTAATTTGATTTAAATTAAAATATATAAGGGAGATTTACGTACAGAACATTAAATTCATCACAAATTGCGTATTTCACCATTATTTAATAAATATTATGCATATCACACTCTCCTTATATTACTTATGAGTTTTACATTTCTATTGTAACAATAAGGAGAGTGTGATATGCGTAATATTTACTAAATGATGGTAAAATACGTAATTTGTGATGAATTCAATATTTTGTACGTAAATCCCCAATATATAAATATTTTACTATATAATGCTAACTATTTAAGTATTTTTGCATATTTTACTTTCATTTTAGTTTAATAAAAATTTTTTTTTTTTATAAAATAAAAAATAAATAAATTTATTACTTATTATTTTGCACAAAATAATCCTATATTACTATCACATATATCATTTTCTTGTAAAAAAGATTATAAAATAAAAATAAACAAGTAATTTTACAGAAAAAAGAGCGGAGAAGTTTTATAATTAAATTTAATTATATAAAAATTTGAATATTGCTATCACATATATCGTTTTCTTTTAATAAAGATAATGCATAATAACGATATATTTTTTTACAAGAATTTATATATTTTATTATTTAATTTATGAAAATTTATATTTAAATTTATTCTTTAAAATATAAATTATTATTTTTTTAATATTAATACATATAATAGTTAATATTCAAATATTTATATAATTAAATTAAAAAATCAACCTTTTATGGTTCATATTATAAATTATAATAATTTAACATAATATCAAGAGAGTGCTTCCAAAATAGTGGTCCCAACCCTCAAGTAAGGTGTTCATCGAAAAATATTTTTAATTGAATATTATAAAAATTATACGAATTTTTCTGTTGTGTTGGCTCAAAGGCTTCCCAAGAGGGGGGTGAATTGGGAATAATAGATTTTTGAAGATGTAAATTAAAAAAATAAACTTGAGAAATAATTCAATTAATTCTGAGAGGTTGATTTAGCAAATAAGTCTGCAGAAGAGCAGAACAGAGAGCACCGCCAGAAAGTGAGGTCAATTTGAGAAATAAGACTCAGTATAGAAATAAATAATTTACAAAAGAAAATAGCAAACAACATAAATATATCACACAGATAGCACAAGAGATTTATAGTGATTCGGCCTTCCGCCTAGTCCACTCCTCACGCACCTCGAATGAGAATTTTACTATAACCCCGGCTTTTTATGGGAACCAAAGCCGAACAAACCCAGTACAATCCTATGGCTTTTTCAAAGAACTAAAACCAAGCAAACCTTCAATCCTACAGTTTTTTGCAGGAACCAAAGCTGAGCAAACCTACAATCCTCCACTAGGGAGAAGGAGAAAGGAAGAAAAGATTTTGCTAGACTAGCTAGCTTAAATTATAATGCATATACAAGAATTAATATTACAATGAGGCACTCTATGCACATGCAAATTAGCCAAGGGTTTACTTGAATAATTCCGAAAAAGCTAACGCTAAAATAGTGAGTAAAAATTATTTTGGGAGTTTAAGAAAGTAAGATACAACATGAGCCTTCAACAGGAAGATCAAGAAGTAAAACAGGAGTTTGGTGAATCTCAATAAGTAAAAACTCAAGAAACACGATTCACAACAAACCTAAGCAAAAATAGCAGCAGAATTAATTTCTGAAGCAGGAAGTAAAAAAGAACCAGAGAAATTTCAGCTTCTTTTCACTTAAAGAAACACCACAATCTCTTTCTTTGAAATCTCCTTCAAATGTTTTGCAAATATGGCTTTGGGAGAGCAAAAATCGAGTGAAAACTTAAGAGGAGAAGGTGAGTTGCTGTTCTCCAAAAACAGAGAGTGCAGAATAAAAACAGTGTTGGAGTTAATTGGTGTAGAAGAAACGCAAATGCTTAATAGGGTGTAGAATATTTTCATTGGAAAGAGAGAGAAGCAAACATCCCTTTTGTCCTTTGTGATTGTAGGCTTGTTGCACTTAGCCAACACTCTGTTTGGTAATAGGAAAAAAAGAAGATGTTGAAATTTTTAGTCATTTTTAAAAAATGTGTATGATATGAAATAAAGTAAGTTGATTATATTAAAAATTATGTATGATGTAAAATAAAGTTGATTGATTTATTGAGAATTGTGTTGGATGTGAAATAAAGTGATTGTTTAATGTTGGAATTTGTGTGAGATGAAATATAAAATAATTTTTTAAGTTTTTTTAAAATAAATTTAAAATTTTGGCTATGGATAATTTTAGCCATGATTTTTAGCCATGATTTTTAGCCCATTGCCAAACAGGGCCAAAGAGACAAAACTAAGTGGATGAAGAATAAAAAAGAATAGAAGAAGCATGACTCAATATTTTAACATGGTGGCTATCATACACAAGACAAATCAGGCTTTTCAAAAAAAATGGTAAGCTGCAAAATATCAGAACACAAGCCAAGATGTCATGGGAGAAACAAATCCCAAGTTACAAGAGAAGGGAATGATGGCTCTTGATTTGGATTGATGTGGCTTAAGCAACCCTTTGGAAAATATATGGATATTAACCAATAGGTTATGTGTTGCCATATAACAACATAGAAGAGCAATTAATGACCATGTAGGTATCTATCATAGGCATGAGATTGTGTTAAGCTAAACCAACTTTTAATCTAATATATGATACGTATTGAATTTTGAGTTAAGCTTCAAACTCAAATCAATAGATTGAGTGAGCTACACTCTCAATTCAAATTACTTAACATGAATAGGTGAAGGAGATTTTTGCTTAAACAATCAAACACGACAAATACAAAAGAAAATAAGATTTTCTTAACTAGAAAACCAGAAAAAAAATTAGAGTAAAAACCTTGGCAAATATGCACATGCTTATATGATTGTCCTAGAAAAAAAAATAATAAAATTCTAGTGAGATCCCGCTTTTCTCTGAACTTTAATTTGGACTCAATCCTCAAATGAGATAACGCAATCTGTTAATACACAAAACAAGATGATTAGTCTATAACAACTAAATTAATTGTGGTCATCAAAATCAAAGAGTTCAACATGTTGGAGTTATCATTATACTGTAATTTGATAAGCCACAAGTGTAATTTCACCAAAAAAAATTTCTTTTATATTTTAAAAAATTCATAGATGCATACTTGTGCATGATATAATATAAATCTATGATGGGATTGAAGCACCAAATGTATTCAAATTTAGTTTTTTATATATAAATTTTTATTCTTTAAAATATAAATTAATTATTTTAAATTTTATTAAATTAATTTTTAATGTTAATATATATAATAATTAATATTCAAATTTTAATATAATTAAATTAAATTAAATTCTTTTATTTATTTATTAATTTTTAAAAAAAGTCACCCGCGGACTCGGTGACTTTTGCTTAACGCCCGCGTGCTGGACGACTTTTGTTAACTAACGACAAAGTTAACGTCGTTCGAAATATACTTTTTTTATTAATTTTTTCTGAATAAGGATATTATTAATTAGTTAATTAAAATTATCTTAATTAAAAAAGGGCAAATTATGTCTAGGTTCCTGAGTTTAACACTTCATATTGCGCAGCTCTACGTTTTAAAAATTATAATACCGGAGTTCCTGAGTTTTAATAAATTATCATATAGATCTTTTTTTATTATTAAATTTTTTTAAAATTACCGTTTTATCCCTGTTATTCTCTCTCTCCTTCTAATCCAGCGCATGTGCGTNGCGCGCGGCCGCCGGTAGGCCTGTCAATGGATCGGATCCGGATCAGGTTGACCCCGACCCGGATCCGATTCCATTATATCCGGATTGGATTAAAAATCGGATCGGATCGAGGTCAACCCAGATCCGTTCCATGACCCGCCACATTTTGGATTTTCAGATCGGATTTCGGGTCGACCCAGAAATTTTTTAACATAATTTAACACTATTTTTTCAATAACTACATCTATTAGTTGTATATATATTGTTATATTTTTAAATAAAATTTTTGATCACTAAAATTTACAATATAAATCTATTATAGTAGAAAATATAGGGATAATATATAAACATTTAAAGATCATATCACTGACATCAGCATTATATTATAATATTATAAAACATAGAACCAACAGTTGAATGAAAATATTACACAAAAAATAAAGCGCAGTTCTGTTAAAGCTAGCACTAAATATTTTGTCTCAACGGTAAAAAATATTTGTAGCTATTTATCTCATTTCACAATGCAAGCACTTCCTGGTTACTGCACTTAAAATAACTTGCAATAGCCTCTTTAATAATTATAGACCTCAATCACATTTCAAAATCTTCATAAAATAAAACAATAATTAACATAGGCAATTAAATAATAAATATATAAATACGTAAAATAATTTCATACTTATAAATTTCGGGTCAAATTTTTTTTGGGTCGGATCAGCATCGACTCGGATCCGACCCGACAATACTTAAACGGAGCGGATCGGTTTTTCGGAATAATTGTGCGGGTCAAAAATTTATTCCGTTTCATAAGATAATCGATTCGGATCACAGATCGGATCGGATCAAGATCCAACCCATCTACAGGCCTAGCCGCCGGCGGACACGTCGCGTGGCCCGCGCGCCTACCGGATCACGAGGAGAGAGATTATGACAGGAGTAAAACGGTAAATTTAAAAAATTTTAATAATAAAAAAATAAAAAAGATCTATTTGATAATTTATTAAAACTCAGAGACCCGATGTTAAATTTTAAAAATGTGAATCTGTGCGATATTAAGTATTAAATGCAGGGACCTGGGCGTAATTGGCCCTTAAAAAATTATCTTCGATTCACGCGTAATGGTAATCAGTGATTTGGAAAGGGTATTATGGTAATAGGCCTTTTTTCTTCCTTCCATCATGGCATCATCCTGATCCTGATTCCTTGAACCATCCCTCTGCGGCTCACTGTTTTTGGTTTTCCCTCCTCATATAAATTGCATCGGAGCTTAGCCCCCACTCCCCCTCAGATTGTCGGCGCTTCTTCCCCTTCCCTCTCTCGCATTTCGTCTCCCGGTAAACCCTAGCCCTGATCCTCCACCGGAGAGGACCGCCGATCTCCTGCGCCATCTGCTTGATTCGAGCATCCGGCTGACAGACGATTTAGAAGAATATTTAGCCTCATTTTCTGCTCAGGTACTTCGTTCCTCGTGTCGCGAACTTCGAATCTAGTGTATCGCCTCTGTTATCCTGTTCTTGTAATTCTTCAAACATCTCGATTTCTCTGCCTTCGTTGCTTGATTCGAACTTTCCGTCGCTAGAAGATTCAGAAACTAGACCTCATTTTGTGATTTAGTGCCTCTCTTCTCTTCATGATCATTAAATGAAGAATATCCACTGTTTTCTCCTTTTTTTCCCCCTCATTCTTCGAACTTTCCCGAGCTCTGTGTAGTCCTGCGTTCTTCCTTTGTGCTTGATTTGAGCTATCTGCCGCGCGCGGCCAGAATACCTCGAACTAAGAAATCTCATTTTCTGCCCTGGTACAGATCGCTCGATTTCCAGATCTCATTCAGATCGAGATCAATCCCCTCTTGATCAGCTCATATTCTTTTGTTCTTTTCCAAAGTTTCTCGATTTCCGTTCCGGTTCCTTTTTCGTCGTTGCCTGATTTGAGATGTTTTTCATCCTGGAGACATTTTTTTGATAGAAATCCTGGAGACATTTAAATTTAGAATACTCCGTCCTATCTTTCCCAATTACTTTCGATTTCCGTGCTCTATTTCCTTTTTTGCATTGCTCCGATTATAAGTCTTTTTGAACTTTATGTTTTTTTAATTGATTTTTGAGATCTATGTTTGTAGTAAATAAAGTGATTCTGAACATTTTTTTCTTTGGAAGCGGTCAAAAGAGAGAGCGAGAGATGAAGAATTCGGTCTCTGATCGGAGCCTTTACGAAAGCAGCGACGATGAGGAGAACAGCAAGGCCCGAGCAGAGGCGCATGACGATGACGAGTCAGACGGTTCTGATTCGTCATCCGTCGGTAGCACGCGGCGCAGCAGACCGAGCTCGTACACCACAATTTGGCCTCAGAGCTACAGGTATACTCACTCCCTTCACCTTCCGAATCTCGCTGTCTGGCGAGATCATGATCACCGTAACATATCTACCAGCGTGTTAATCGCGTAGCCGCGTCGCCACCACGGTGGCGGCGAGTTTCGGTGATGTGGCGGATTATGTTCTATTGGATCACTTCCGTCCTTTTTTGGAAATTTTCACGTTCATTATTGGCTCCACGTTATTTGGCGTGCCGTGCGCATCATCCGAGCAATACGGTTGCCAGGTAGAATTTGTTAGTGGGACACTGGGTGATACTTTTCTGTGGGAGTAATTATTGGGGCTGGACTACCATTAAAAAAAAAAAATAGAGTTCAAACAACTTAACTTGAGCCACATGTGTCACCATGTGGGTTGGTGGATAGGAAGGACAACGGGGCGGGTTTGGGTCGGGTTTATAAATACTCATACCCGTCTCGCTATATATTATTCATTACCTATACCCGCCCCATACCCGTTTCCGTCCCGCCCCGCCCCGCTTCTAGTTTCACAAACCCATACCCGCCCCGCCCCGTTTCCTCACTAATGTTAATGCAAATCGAATTATTCTACTCTATTTGAAACAACAAAAATCGTATCTATATGGTGAATATTACACTATGAAAGCAAGGTCTTACATTTCTTTATTTTCAATGCACTCTTTTTATTTGACTCTATATAAGCCTAAACAAAAATAGATAAAAATATATACATAACGGGGCAGGGCGGGGTGGGGCGGGG
>JAEMOT010004287.1:115601-146542 GCA_019297695.1 Apostasia ramifera
TTTACTTGATATATGTATACTAAGAAAAAATATCTATATCAAATAAAAAATAATTTATAACAATAAAAAAAGCGTATATCAGGTAAAAATATTTAGACCAAATCAAAAAAATATTTTTACTAAGTTGATCTATACCGAGTAAAGAACAGTTCATACTAAATAAATAAAATTTTAAAATGCACTGTGTGGGCCCCTCTTGGCCACATGGATATTATTGGGTTCTCTCCTATCTAATAACTTTTCTTTCTGTGAGGTACGGGCAATTTTTCTCTAAAAGGAAATGATTTGTGGAACAAATTTCTTTTGCAAAAATTTTATTTTCTTAAATGATTTGTGGGATCCTATTTTTAACAAAATTTTGAAAGCTTAAACATAAATTTGAAAGCTCGATTGATAAATAGATACTAGTTTGAATAAGCATTCTGACATTTGATTCATTAACATTTGAGAACAGTTCACATAAAGCTCATGAACATAGTTGATTAAAGTGCTTGATATGGTGCTTTTTTAGAGCCCAATTAATGACTCATTTAGAGATTTTAGTATATTATGTTTATAACATCTTGTTTATTAATTAGAAGAAATTCATAAATTATGAATTATTATGATAATGAGCTTATTCGTGAACACATTAATATCTTTGATAGGTGTTTGCTTATAATTTTTATTGGTGAACTCAAATGTGAGTTTGTTCGTAAACACATCTGTGAGCCTATTCTTGAACCAAGTCCAAACATATTTTTATGTTCACCACGAACTAAGTCCAAACATCTTTATGTTCGCGAACCAAGCTTGAATAAAGTCTAAACAAGCTCGAGCTTGCGTTTGCTTTTAGTAAATGAACATAAACTTGAGCAGACCACCATTCGGTTCAGTTCGGTTCATTTACAATCCTATCCAATGTTATAAAAATCGAACCGGTAATCGAACCGGAACAACAATTAGTTCATGGTAGGACCGGTCGGACCGGTCTAACCGATCGGTTCAATTACTGATATTAATATAACAAAAAGATATAATTATACACACACTTAATATTAAAAATATAAAATATTTGTTATATAACTATAATTAAATAATTAATATCTAATATGACAAATAAAAATTAATTAACATATATTTAGTATTACTAATAAAAATTGATGAACATATATATATAATTTCTAATATGACAAACAAAAATTAAAAACTATATATTATATATATTCAACATAAAATTAATCAATATAGATCCATATTTAAATAAAAAAGTTTAGTTATCTTTAAAAAAAAAATTCATAAATATAAATTTTTATCTAGAAGCCTTATTGACTTGCTTACAAACATTAACTAAAAAAATAAAATATAAATTTTTCAGTTGAACTGGTATTTAACCTGTTCAATCAGTTCACCCAGTTTAACCGGTTCAATCCGGTCTAAACCGGTTCAATCTTTCTTCGATTTTAATATAGAACTGGACCGGAGTAGAGGCCGGTTCACAGTCCGACCGGTCGAATCGGCCGGTTCGGTCCGGTTTTGGCAACATTGGCCCTATCCATATTGCTGCATTGTTCTCTTGCTCTATGTGGCAAACAATTTTGAGCTATATAGAGGTATTTTTATTCTAATTAGGATATTTCACTGTTAAATAGGATATTCTTGAGATACATATAGGCCTTTTGTTGCTACAAAAGTGCTGAAATATACAACCCTACATAATACAAATATCCATTAAGTAGTAGCATAAAAATGCTCTACATAGCAATGAAATGTTCATATATTGTAAAAAAATGATCCTACATAGTAATGAAATGCCACTGCATAGCTTATTCTAGGCTATACATAGCATATTCTAGTTCTTAAGTAACTTTATATGGTAAAGAAGTATAGAATAACATGGCTATAATGTATTATTCTGCTTTCGCATCTAATATGGGGGTCACTTATGCGTGCGCCTCGTGGTGATTTGCTGCTATATTATTCTGTTGGGATAACATTAGTATTTGGTCTATAACAGTAGGCATTTGGGCAAAGGCTTGCGATCCATGAACTTGTCCATACATTCAAGTTGGCTTTGACTATTTATGTCTAGGAATTGTTACCCAAATGCATTTGACTAGATCATGTGTGGCGCATTGCCAGATCATTTATACCTGCACAAGTATTAATTAATTAATCCTGATATTTTTGGTATATTATAGGAATTAACTTTTACTCGAGTATAAAAAAATTAACTTGCACTGCCGAATAAAAATATTATATGGCTGCTAGGAATTTACTAGTGGTTTGCCTAAAGATACTAAGAAAAAAATATTCCGCTCCAATTATTGATTAGTTTTGGGTTTTATATTGAATTATTTGGTGAGTTAAATTGAATCTATTGAAATTCTATGTATTAAAACTTAAAGTGGATGAATATGTTGATTAATTATATGAGATATATAATGTTATTCAAAATAATATGATATTGATGATAATAATCAAAAATAATTTTAGTTCATTTATGTGCATGGATATTATGATGTTAATTTATTTTATCTAATTTTTATATTATTTGATAAAGATAATTAATCATCATATTTTACTTATATCTAAATTAAGATACTATAAAAAAATTATATATATGTAAAAATCACAAATAATTTATTTTTATAATTTTTTTCTACAGTTAATGTTCCTGCGTCTTCTCTAACATGATTTTTTTTTCAATAAATATTTTCCTTAACATTCTTATGTTTCTATTAATTTTATTATTAATAATTTCTTTATTGTTTGATATTATCAAAAAAATTTGATATAATTATTATTTTATAAGATTTTGTTGAAGTCTTTACGATATTGTTTTTCACATAAAATTAAGAAGATGGTTGATGGTGATTAACTTAATTTTCTTTTCTAATATTTCTGAAACTCTATGTAAATTTTAGTGCTTTGAACTTTAATAATTTGTTAGAAAAAATAAAATTTAAACAAAATTAAAGACAAGATTGCTAACATATTTTTATTGTGGTCATTCTTTTTGTTGAACAGGCAATCCATAGATATTTATAGCAGTGTAACTCCACCAACTATTGGAATCTTAGGAACCCCTGCTCTGAGCAGATTGGGAAGCTCATTCTTCAACAATTCGTTTCGAGGTCATACGCCGGAGATCATTAGCTCCCTCATCAAACCGTTGCTACCCACCCGTGGAGAAGATCATGAGAAGCAACCATCGTCGGAACTGCATCAGCAACAGAGGAAGAGCTCCCAATCTTTACTCCCACCGCCCATCCCGTCCCGTCGGCCATCTTTAATCAAGAAGGGGAAGGATGAACACAAGGCCGCTAAGACTGGCATCTCTCACGACCTGCCAATAGCCCGGCACCAGTGCTCCTACACACAGGGAGTTATCAATGGTAACTTCCCATTTTTAATTTAATGATCGCTTCATTTTTTTCATCTAATGGTCATAGTAAATTCATATACAAAGTTTATGATAGAGTTTTGATAACTAAGGTGATTCATAACTTCTAGTATTTTGTTAATCATGTGTTAGAAGGCTAATTGCTCGTTTATGCGTTAATGCAAAAATTTCGATGATGAACCTATGAGTATGGTTGGATCTGGAGTGGTTGGGTTCTTTAGTTACTAGGAGTGTAACAGAAATAAGAATTGGTGTTTGAAGGAAGCACTATTTGTAGAAATAGAAAAATAGAACTGGCTAAAACCAGATAATCCAATATATTAAAATAGTTGTAAAGAAGGTAGAATAAACTGGATGCGCCAAGGAGCTTTAGTTTTAAATTGGTTATTTTGCATGATAAATCTATATATTGTATCTGTAGATAAATATGTAAGATGAAAGAAACAGACAAGGAGTAATATAAATATATAATTAGATGATTAGTATGGTTGAGATTTGTTTTCTGTTAAGACCCAATGACTTGCAGTTTAGATAGCTTTGTTAGTTTATCTACATCCCTGTCGACCTGATTCATCGGGATTTCAAACAATTATTTAGATGGATGGGTCCCATGAAATTAGGGAAGAAAGATTTAGTTAGGTGGAAAAGTCGAGTTAAGTATGATGCAAAAAATGACTAGAAAAGACTTATTATGAAATAATGAAAAGGCAGACATGTCACTTATGGCCGTTGTAGAGGAAGGCATGAATGTAGAGATGAAGGATGATTAGGAGCAATTATTCAACGAGATGGCAAAAATGGGGTTTGCTTAGTGTTCATGCTTTTTGGCTGTTTTGAACTCTTGCACTTGGGCACATCACTTATCATGTTTTACCTCGGATCTCATGTATAAACATAATGATAAGTATCATCTCTTCCCTAAGCTCGATTTAGTATCATATGGCTGGTTCACTTAAGGAAATCTGGCTCGATTATATAACAAACCTTTTTGATGAATATGTAACAGAAAATTCGAACATTAATGATAGTCACGATTGAAAGCTCTTCGATACTTGTACAGTAGTGTTGGAGTTGCAGCAAAAACCTTAGAGAGATAAAATCTCGAATATAGCTTTGTTGAAGATCATACTTGTCGAAGAACTCGACAAAGTTTTGACGACCTATTTAATACACCAAACTTCAAATAAACTTCTCTAACTAGGTTTTTGTACAACTGTAAGAAAAAATTACAATGGAATATCCCACAATATTTTAATATGAGCACCTTTTCACAGTTGCTATAAGTTGGCAATTGGATTAGTCTATAGAATAGTTATGGGATCGGTATGGGTCTATAAGGGGGTCAATAGACCCCTAATTAAAAATTTAGTTAATTTAATTTACTTAATCACTTAGAGTAAGTGCAATGATAATCACAATAAACACAATGAAATAACAAACGGAGGCAACAAGAATCAATAGCAAGAACACAATAATTTAACGTGGTTCGGCTCACCCTCAATTGTAATCTACCCCAACCTATCTAGCTATCCAACTAAGTGAAAATCACTCTTTTGTTCTAAGGTGGAGAAGCCTGTATAAGATTCTTTTGGTATAATCATTTTTTTATATTGATCTTTTGGTATTATCTCAAAAATAAAAGAAAATCACCTCACACAAGAGTGAGGGTTAAACTTAATTTCTCAAAGCTAGTTTGAAAGTTCTCCCCTTTGCAAGATAATAAAGCAATAGAGAGAAATTCTAGATTATTTCAATCAAACAATAAGAAGAAAAACAACTCACTTTTTCCTTCAAGAAGCTTGCCTTGTATGCAAGAGAAGGATGAGCACATGAGCACAAATTGCTTTGCTTGCTTACTTGATTTGCTTTTAATATTTGCTTTGATCACTTGAGAGTTGAGAAGAGTTGATGTGTTAGTTGAGAGCAATTAATTGTACTAAATGCCAATAAGAACCCCACTAGCTACCAACATCCTTAAATAGGTGGCTAGTGCAACTAGAGTTTGGCAATCTTTGATCAATCAAGGCGCTAGCCATTGGAGTCTAAAAGCTAGATTCTGGGTATGTTTGATTATCAATTGATCGATCAAATTACCGTAATCGATCTAAACCTACAATTGTGCCACCCGCGCCTGCGCTAGATCGATCACTTGATCGATCAAGCTAAAAGGCTCTGTCTTTGATTGATCAAGTTTGGTTTGATCAATCAAATGATCGATTAAGCCAATCTTATTACTGAAGCTGAGACATTTCTTTTGATCGATCAACTGAGCATGTTCATTACCTTTGATCGATCAAACAAGTATGATCAATCAATGACTGTGAATGCTCAATTATTAGAGAATTTAGTGCTCATCTAACCATTCATCCAATTGAAGTAATACAAGGGCTAATTCAAGAGAAGATTATAATGAGTTATATCATATGAACATGAACTAAAAAATGGAGTCTTCAATCTTCAAATTCTTTAGTACATCTCAATCAAGTTCATACTTGAAGATGATGGATATTCCAACTTAATTGTGAGAGGTAATAATTTATAGTTCCTGAAGCTAACATACTTAAGCAAACTGATTAGTAATAAATTAATTTAAATTAGTTGCTAAACATCAAAATACCACAACAAGGGGGAACCAACAATAGTTTGATTTTCTTACCTAGAACTTGAAGACACTTGATGGCTGTAGAGGATTGGCTTCTCTATCGTTCCTCCTCTTCGATAGGACTTAAATAGGATAAAGCACCTTCTGGATGTTTGACTATTTTCCGTCAAGCCTTACTATTGGACTTGACCGCAGAATTTGATTGATGGTGATGGATCTTTGTGAGTGTTCTCACTTTGAATCTATTTGCAGTAGCCTCGCTCCCTTCTGTAACTCTTTATTTTCTTATAGGAATAGCAACAACTATGGCAATAGTTACACGGTTAATTTTCTTGGTTCCTTTTATGGCCAAGGTGTGTATCGAACTCTACAGTAGAATGCTAAGAATAACCTTAACGTCAATACCCCAGTCTAGCCACTTGCACAACGGAGTGTTAACATGGCTATTGCACTATAATAATCTCTAATTCTATGCATCTTCTGCAAGCATATTGTTTTTAGATCCAGATATTTTTTCTCAAGAATATGCGTAAAATCCTCTTCTTGGTTGTTGAAGGTTCCTTCTTTAGTTGTGACGTCCTTTAAGGTTTCCTTCCTATTTGGGGATCCAATGCTTGGGATCAATTTTCCATCGAGGATTATCTTCATCTAGGGTACAAACTTCAGATTTGCAAACCTTGTTTAAGTTTTTTTGATGCACTTCTTTGACTCTTCATCAAACTTTCTCCTTCACTCTCGTAAGGAGGGACACCCCAATAAGTACTATTAAATTGTTAAAGTGCCGTGGAGACGAGTTGAGTTTCTAGTGGCAAGTCTACAAATAAGTTTTTGCTGTTCACTTTTGTGATACATATGGGATACTAAGGCTTTTCACTTTTAAGTATCCTTTTATGTAGTTTTGGCAAATGCTAGTGTGGTTATTCAACCACACATGTTGGGGACCCTTCTGGGTCATCTTAACCCAATATATATGAGATTCATACTCAATTCTACCAAATAACCCAATAACAAACAACAATAACAATAACAACAACAACACCCAGCCTTTATCTCACTACGTGGGGTCAATTATATGAATTATTTATTTTTATTTCACAATATTAATTAATAAATTCTCATTACTTCTAAGTGTGTAAGATCATTCTTTATAGTTTTTTATTATATTATTTTTAGTTTTCCTCTTCATTTTTCTAAATGGGAAACACTTAATAACTCAATTTTGTTTACTGGAGCCTCAATCAATCTATAATTTATTTGTCCAAATCATTTAAGCTGACTCTCTCTGAGTTTATTCTCAATTATTGCTATTCCAACTTTCTTACGAATATACTAATTTTTCATTCTACCTTTTTGTGTATATCCATTTATCCATCTTAGTATTCCCATTTCTGCAATATTTAATTTATTTCTATGATTCCTTTTTGTAAGTCAGTATTCAGCATTATATATCATCGCTGGTCTTACTATTATTTTATAAAATCTACTCAATAATCAAAACGAATAAAAAGCTTGAGTTAATTCTCAATTTCTAACTGTTGGGGTCAGTTAACATCGAGGACGATGTTACAAAGCGGTGCCTGTCACAATCAGCTTGGCCCGATCGCGTCGTTTCCCGTACAAGGCCTTCTTTCCAAGAAACACAAATCAAGGGTCCGCATGCTCCAGCTGCCACGTATCCCCAGAAGCAGTACTAATATTAAAAGTTAGCATCCTCCTTCTTCGGCTTTTGGTCCCTCCGGCGGCCGACAAGCGGCGCGAGCTCAGAGCTTGTTCACCTCCTTTCCTCCGGAAAATCAGGACAAAGCTATGCAATCTATCGCCTACAAATACCTCTGAACAGTCTTCAATCGAAAGAGGGAGTATCCAAGATCAGAAGAGGACTCGTCCCAAGAGGAGTAGAATTCCTCCTCTATCACCTCTTGTAAAGCAGGAGCTTCAGAACAAGAAAAGCTCTCTCTTTCTCCTTCTTTCTCTCTCTTCCTCTTGTAAAGCTCTTTGTATTAGCCTTCATGCTACTTTTTTTCATTAGTGAAACTTTTTCGCTGATCGCTCGGTTGCTGTGTGCTCTTCTGGATGCCCCGAACTCTCTCTCTTTCTTAAGCCTCAACCATCAGGCTTATTCCTCTGTGTGCTACCGTTTTTCAGGACTCTCTCTTTTTTGGTGTTTCTTGGGATCCCCCACATCCTACGTCAACATCTTCTGGTGCTTTCATTGAGACACTGGGAAGATGATGGCTAGAATGCGCAGAATCAACTACGCTGCTCGCAGTACACACGCGGGAGAACCTTCCGTTCGGGTGCCGGACGACAGAGCTTCGGTGTCAACCTCTCGGCGCCACGCCGAATCTGCTTCCTCCTCCAGGGGTACCCGTGTCTTAGAACTTTAGGGGATGCTCGCGAATCTCACTGACCTAGTCATTGGCCTCACAGCCCAACAGGCCGTGATTCTCAAGCAGACTCAGCCAGTGTGCGCAGTACTTCCCCTCCTGCCGGTCGCGGAGGCCCCTGCTCCTCTCCCGCAGGTCGCGGAGGCCCCTGCTCCTCTCCCACCGATCGCGGCAGCTCCTGCACCTCTTTCGCCGGTTGCGGCGGCCCGAGAACCTTTTCCGCCGGTAGCGGCGGCCCCTGTACCACCTTCTCCGGTCGCTGAGGCTCCTGCTCTCGCGCTTCCTGTCGCAGTGCCTTCCATTCATACGTCTGGCTCTTCTCAACTGCCCCGACGCCCCTTTCGCCTCCAGGAGGTTCACCAGAATCCTCTTCCACCTCACCCTCTACCACAACCTGCCTTCCTTCCACCTGCCTTCCCTCCTTTCCTTGCCGGAAGAGACCCCTTTTTTCCAGACGTTCAGGCCTCTCATCATGGGCCTGACCCCTTCTTTGGACCAATGGATGCAATGCTCTTTTTACTGACGCCATCCGGCTGGCCCCAATCCCAGAAGACTTCAGGCCTCCCAGGCTTGAGGCCTACAGGGGCGCGACCGACCCCCGCGAGCACGTACAAAGGTTTGAGGCCGCGGTCCGTTATCGTCAGCCAGACAAGGCTACCAAGTGCCACCTCCCTGCGAACACCCTGAAGGGGGCGACATTTAGCTGGTTCATCAAACTCCCTAGGGGTCTCATTTCCTCCTATGAACACCTGAAATGGGAGCTGATCGTCCGTTTCATCGGTAGAATCCGAATGGTCGTTTCGGACATGGTGCTCGCCAACATTAAGCAAGGTGAAAGGGAAAGCCTCCGGGATTACACCAACTGCTTCTTTGCCGTCGCGGCAAAAGCTGAAGATGTCGACTCTGCAGTGGCCATGCACAATTTTCGGAGGAAACTCAAGGTGGGGGATCTGTCTAAATCCCTGCAGCTGGCCAAACCTCGGAGCTACCCAGAGCTGGTGGCCAGAGTCAGCCAATTCATGCTCCTCGAGGATGCTGAGTCCTCTCCCCCCGATGTTTCCGGAGCCAAGCAGGAGAAGAAAAAGAGAAAATATCGGGGTGATGAACCCCCGACCACGAAGCTACATATGGCCAAAAGTCGTGATCGAGATGAGGGGAAGCCACGACACGTCCAGCACCAGAAATATTTCTTCTCCCGGTCGCTTCCTGAAGTCTATGCGGCAGCTGTCAAATAAGGTTGGGTCCGACTTGTCGGACCCAAGCCAGCTCCTCCAGTCGGAGTAGATCCCGACAATTATTGTGAGTTCCACGGGAACTACGGGCACAAGCTTCACAAGTGTCGAGGCCTCAGGGCTCTGCTAGGCGGGTCAGGGCAAGCTCGAGGAGTTCATGCAGATGACACCGACCTTCACTGCTGCCCAGAAAGGGAAGGCCCCCGAAGTTACTGGGGCTCCTGCTAAAGCCCTACCGTCTCCAGGCCCCAGCCAACTACGACGTCCTTACCCCCCTGCCGCCAGGACGATCAACGCCATCTTTAGCATGGACCCTGCCGTTTCTCGACAATATCTCTCAGCAACATTCTTCATCCATTCTGCTTACCTTCTGCCAAGAAGATCTCCCCCAACAGGGCAACCTACACAACATCCAATCGTAGTCATCTCCCGCATAGCTGATTTCGATGTTCGACAAGTGCTCCTCGGCTCTGGGAGTGCCGCCGACATTCTGTTCGAATCTGCTTTCTTCCAGATGGGGCTCAAGGAGGTTATCCTCCTCCATGCTAGAACCACCTTACTCGGTTTCTCTGGGGAGAAGGTTCAACCTCTGGGATTCGTTGTCTTGCCAGTCTCCTTCAGCGTTGACAACAGCTACACCATGAACATGGTGAACTTCGCTGTCATCAGAACTAAGTCAGGCTACAACGCCATCCTTGGAAGGGCAACACTCAATTCCTTTGGGATGATGATTTTTACGCCTCACCTCTGCGCGAAGTTCCCTACCTCCAGCGGCGTTGTCACCGAGGAGATGCCAGGCAGGCTACCCGGTGTTTTCAGATCGCCGCACAGCTCGTCGTCGATCAATTGGATCCCAGGGAATCTCAGCCCGTTGTACCGCAGGAAGGGGTCATCAATATAACCTTGGGGGGGGAGACTCTTCTAAAGTTGTAAACTTATCCTCATCCATGAATGATAAGCAGCAGACGGAAATCACTGTCATGCTTTCTGAGTACATTGATGTCTTCGCATGGTCTCCTGAAGATGTTTTAGGCGTTGACAGGGTTGTTTGCGAGCAGCATCTAAACATATCTGATACTGCTACTCCTACAACACAGAAGAAGAGGGTGATGACAGGGGAGAGGCAGGACGCTATCAAAGAAGAAGTTAGCAAACTACTCGGAGCAGGTTACATCAGGGAAGATCAATACCCACAATGGCTCACCAACGTCGTCATGGTGAAAAAGGCCAACGGGAAGTGGAGGATGTGCGTAGACTTCCGCACATTGAATTAGGCCTGCCCCAAAGACACTTACCTTCTCCCACGCATCGATACGATGGTGGATCGTACCTTCGGATACGAGGTTATGAGTTTTCTGGATGCTTTCTCTGGGTACCATCAGATCCGGATGGCCAAAGAAGACGAAGAAAAGACTGCCTTCATCACTGACTTTGGCACATACTGCTACAACGTCATGCCCTTTGGTCTCAAGAATGCCGGCGCTACTTACTAGCGCTACTTACCAGCGCATGATTGATGCCGTCTTCAAGGACCAAAGGGGGAGAAATCTTGAAGCGTATGTCGACGACATCCTAGTCAAAAGCAAAACCTTAGAGGGACACCTCGGCGACCTCAGGGAGACACTTGACACCCTCCGAAGGTTTAACCTCAAACTTAATCCTGCCAAGTGCACCTTCGGTGCGGCCTCAAGAAAGTTTTTGGGCTATCTAGTCTCAGCTAGAGGGATAGAGGCCAATTCAGATAATCTTGGCGATTTTGAGCATGCCCTCTCCTGAAACGGTTAAAGAGATTCAAAAACTGGCTGGATGGATCAACAGCCTGGGCAGATTCATCTCAAAAGCCGGGGATCGATGTTCGCCATTCTTTTGATACCTGCGCGACAACAAGGGGGGTCAGTGGACCAACGAATGCGAAGCCGCTTTCACAGAATTGAAGAAGTATCTTACCTCGGCCCCGATATTAGTGGCACCAAAGGAAGGAGCGATCCTGTCTTTATACTTGGGTGTCTCTGACACTGCAGTCTCAGCAATCCTCGTGGACGACGATAAGGGGGTACAACATCTAATTTTTTATATCAGCCACATACTCCTAGACGCTGAAAGCCGATACCCCACGCTGGAAAAGTTTGCTCTAGTTCTCCTGGTGACGGCGAGAAAGCTACGCCCATATTTCCAGTCCCACCCTATCCAGGTTGTCACTGATCAACCACTCCTGAAGATACTACACACTCCGGAGGTCTCGAGAAGGCTGCTCAAATGGTCCATTGAGCTGGGCGAGTATGACATCAAGTATGTCCCACGGACGACAATCAAGGCTCAGGCGTTGCAGACTTCGTCGCCGAGCTTTCTACTTCAGAGCCACCGCTTGCCATACATCGGACCGAGCTCTGGTCCCTTCATGTCGATGGTGCATCTGGATCGCAGTCCCAGGGGGCTGGGATTCTCCTAACCAGCCCAATAGGAGCCACCTTACACCAGGCCGTGACACTTCAGTTCAAGGCTACAAACAATCAAGCGGAGTATGAAGCTCTCATTGCAGGACTAAGCTTCGCACTCAGCATGGCTGTGAAGTGCATACAAGTATTCAGTGACTCCCAATTGGTCGTCAACCAGGTGAATCGAGCATTCGAAACAAAGGATGAGGTTCTGAAAAAGTATCTGCAAAAAGCCTAGTCCTTAATCTCTCAGTCTGAAGAATTCTCCCTGAAGCATATTCCCAGAGAAGAAAACCAAGTTGCAGATCGGCTCGCAAAGGTGGGGCTCCCCGAACTCCGCCGAGCTCAAATATTCGAAAGGGCCAGTTTCGAATGCACATAAATCCACTCTGAGGAGCATCCGCCTTGCTGGATGGACAGGATCTTCAGTTACCTAAAAGATGGGACGCAGCCCGATAACAGGCAAGATGCGAAGAAACTGAGGCTTGACAGCGCCAAATACGTCCTCATCAATGGAGAGCTCTACAGAAGGTCTTATGCCAGGCCCCTCACCAAGTACTTGAGGCCTGAGGAAGCTCAAGAAGTCATGGATGCTGTGCACAAAGGGGAGTGTGGAACTCATGCTCGTGGCCGAAGTCTGGTTATGCGAATCCTACGCCAAGGATTTTTCTGGCCAAATATTCACAAGGATGCTCAGGCGTTCGTGGAGAAATGCTCTCAATGCCAGTACTACGCTGACATGCACAGGCAGCCCGCCGGCTATCTCAAACCCATTAATTCGTCAATGGGATATAGTAAGAGTAGTTTGGAACCATACTTGCATTTTGGATGGAATTGACTTATAAATATTGGATCTGTAACTTAACTCATCAGGTGAAATGGTAAAAATTTAATGATCAAATCTTCACTTTTAGGATCTTTTATGAGAACGTTACGGTTCATTAGTCATCCAATTCTCTTTGCCAAAACGGGTGTTTCATAAAAACAAGTGAGGACATTTTGAAGCACAACATTGGACACTATTCAAAATTCTCTGGATAACATTAACATTATTATAAGTGCAAAAGATGTGACATTTAACTTACAAGGTGGAAGAAGCAATATACTGTTTGTCACAGAAATGCTGCAGCTTTAGGTGTAAAATAACTTCATAATTCTCAAATTCAAAATTTAACCAGGAGTAAATGTACTTTGCGGAGTTGGGCTACTATCTGCACCGTATGCAATCAGGGAAGGAGGCTGGTTCGGATTGTCCATTTTGTTCATATATGCTGTTCTTGCCTTTTATACTGGAATTCTGCTACGCCGTTGCCTGGAAAGTGAACCAGGCCTTGAGACATACCCCGACATTGGACAAGCTGCATTCGGCCCTCCTGGTCGCATCATTGTCTCGGTGAGAGTATCATATTATCTAATTATGTTCCTATTGGTATGACATTATTAAATTCTGAAAGGAAAAAGTTATTTGTTCTCTTTCTGTGCAGATTGTCTTGTACCTGGAACTGTATGTAAGTAGAAGCTCCAAATTACAAGTTGGTTCTATCAGACAGTAGGACTGGCAACCGATCGAGTTCAAGAAACTGAGTTTAAGCATTTCTAGTTCAATTGATTATAGTAAAAGTGTTTGATTTCGACTCAAATTTTAGGTTTATTTAAGCTTTGTTGCCAACCATTATATCTGAAATGTGATTTATGCACAGTAAACATATGATTGACTATGATAAAAAAAGATACGATTGATAATACATTATACGGATATGGATTAGTGCATGTATTCATTCATGTCAATTCTTGATAATTTAAGCATAGATTTACATTCGTGTTTACACATATATCAAGTTAATTTCAGTTGATTTTAAATTGATTAAATGTAGATAACAGATTCATACATAATTGCCAGTCCTACAGACAATACTCATGAAATATTCTAGGCTACAAAGGAAGGATTAGCAGGCGTTACTGCAGATAACTCTAATTTTTCATGCAGGCTTGCTGTGTTGAGTATATCATACTGGAGAGTGACAACCTGTCATCTTTGTTCCCAAAAGCACATCTGGACATAGGTGGACTGCATCTCAATTCTCATCTTCTCTTTGCAGTTATGACCACTCTTATTGTTCTCCCAACCACATGGCTACGGGATCTAAGCATTCTAAGCTACATCTCAGGTGAGCGTACATCCATTATTTTGCTTTTTCACAAACAAATCCAGATGAAAGTTCCTAGTGTTATGAATTAAAGAAAAGTATCTGTTGAAAATACAAACCTTTTTGAAGGTTATAGAAGAATAATATAAAGACTCTAAAAGATCCTGTCATTGGATGCTTCTAGAGTTTGGTGGAATGCAAGCATACTTGGAGTCTTTAGAAGATTATAGAATAAGTGAAGGTGCAAAAAGCAGTAATTATTCATGAGAGAAGAGTCTTCTGTGCTAGATTCTAGAAAGATGAATATTCTAGCTCAAAGGAAAAAAAAAGTTTGTTATAGATTGTTTCTTAGGAGGTTCCCGGCTCTTATAAATAGGGGTGAGGTCTTCCAATTGTAAGTGTAGTGAGAAATGAGTGTGAGTGGTGTTGATACACCTTGAGTAAGATTTTGTTGAGAGATCTTTATATCTATAATTGAGAGTTTTGCAAATAAAGTTATTTTTACTTAAAATCCTATTCTCCATCCTCTTCCTTTTCAATCTATTTCATCTATCCTATTTGGGCCCTCCACTTTATCAGTTTGATTTCAAAACCAGGAGCAATCTAATCGCATCAACAGATTATGGAAAATTTATTCTAACCCAACTTTGAAAAAAAATTTTCAAATAATTTATTCCTACCCAAAATTCCTAAACTAACTAAAGTGAACTATGACAATTGGAGTATTCAAATGGTCTTGCTCGGCTCACAAGACTTGTGGGACATTGTTGCGGAAGGCTATGCTGAACCAGAAATACTGACTGTAGAAGCAACTGTGTAATGTTCAAAATAACTAATTGAAAGAGCAAGAAAAGGGACAAGAAGAGATACTCTTCTGTTTCTTTCTCTCAAGCTCAAGTGAGGGCAGTTCTTTAGAGGGAGCACAAAGAAGGTTTAGAAGTTTAATGACATTTACTATGACACAGAGCCCCTTGACATGATGGAAGACTACACATTATTCTTCCTACTTGGAGAATGTGATCCAGTCTTTTACGAAGAAGCGACATGAGAAGACAAGTAGAGACAAGGTAAGGATGAGAAATCTGAAGGAATGGCACATGGTGCTCACTACTTTATCGAAAGGTCACAAAGAAAATAGATTAAAGTGACTTTAAAAAACATGACTAACCAAGAAGGCGAAGTTGATAAGTACAAAGCAAGGTTGGTAGCAATTGGTTATAGTCAACACAAAATTGATTACGAGGTTTTGGCTCCAGCAGCTTGGGCAGACACCATCAAATTTCTCCTTGCACTTGTAGGACAAAATAAATGTGTAATCCACTAGATTGATATAAAGTTAGCTTAGCTTAATGGATACTTGGAGGAAGAAGTATATATACAACTGCTGCTTGGGCATAAGGAAAAAAGCCAAAAAAAAATTTACAAGTTGAAGAAGGCATTTTATGGCCTTAAGCAAGCACCATGACACGGGACGCAAGGATAAACTCTTACTTTCAAATGAATGACTTTCATAAGAGTCCATATGAGCATGCCTTGGACACTAAGAAAAAGGATAAATACATCACGATTGTATGTATATATGTAGACAACATGATCTTCACTGCCAACAATCCAGAAATGGTAGAGGAATTCAAAAAAACAATGATCAAGGAGTTCGATATGGCAGACATAGGACAAATGTCCTACTTTCTTGGAGAAGAGATATGTCAATTAGAAAAGGGGATATTCATCTCACAAAAAAAGTATGCAACTCAAATAGTTGAAAGTTTCAACATAGGCAGCTATAATTCAGTTAGAATTCCTACAAAAACACCATTAAAGCTTTGGAATAACATGCAAGGGAGGTTAGTATATCAACACTGGACAAACGTTTGGTTGGAAGTCTCAGGTACTTAGCATTCTTAATGTCAGATGTTATGCACTCTGTAGGAGTTGTCAGTAGATATGTGAGTGGGAGAACTAAGACAAGTGCCTTCAAGGTGGCAAAGAGGATTCTAAGGTATATTAAGGTAATATTGATGAAGGATTATTATATAGAAGTATTGAAGACCCAAGGCTAGTCGTCGACACAAATAACGATTGTGATGTGGACTTTAGATGAAAGAAAGAGTACTTCAAAATATATATGTTTTGCATTAGATTATCAGTATTCTCTTGATGCTTGAAGAAGCAATCGGTGGTTGCACTATCAACATGTGAAGCTGGATACGTTGCAGCTGCTACATGTGCATGTAAGGCAATAAGGCTTAGAAACTTGATGGACTTACATTACCGACAAGATGGGCCTACAGAGTCACAGACCTATATATCGACAACTAGTTGGCAATAGCACTTTTAAAGAATTTAGTGGCACATTGAAGAAACAAACATATTGAGATAAAATAGTACTTCATCTGGTAGCAAGTGAGGTGAAGGTTAAGCTTGTATATTGCAAAGCTGAAGAACAAGCCTTGGACATATTCACTTAACCTTTCAAGATAGAAGTCTTTGAAAGGCACAAGCACAAACAAAATCTGGGAATGGCCAAATAGGTTTGAGGGAGAGTGCTGAAAATACAAACCTGTTTGAAGGTTATTTCATGAATAATATAAAGATGCTAGAAGATCCTATTTCATCAGAAGCTTCTAGAGTTTGGTGGAATGCAAGCATACTAGAAGTCCTTAGAAGATTATAGAATAAGGGAAGGCTCAAAAAGTTGAAATTATTCATGAGAGAGAAGTCTAGCAAAGAAGAATCTAGAGAGAAGAATATTCTAGCACAAAGAAAAAAACATGTATGTTCTAGAATGTTTTTTAGGAGGTTCCCAAATCCAATAAATAGGGGTGAGGTCTTCCATTGTGACGTAAATAAGAATGGAGAAACAAGTGTGAGTGATGTAGAAACGACTTGAGTTTGATAGAGTGAAATCCTTTTTTGAGTGATCTTTATATCTATCATTGAGAGTTTTGCAAATAAAGTTAGTTTCTCTTGAAATCCTCTTCTCCCCCATTCACCTTCTTCTCATTCTATTTCATCTATCCTATTTGGAACCACCATGCAATCTTCACCGGTTTAGTGTAATTTTCTAACTTAGCAGGGCTTCTTGTTTTCATGGAGAATGAAGTATATACCTATTTTAAATATTTACTGAGTGATGAGGACACCTTTTGAATATATTCTTAGTCTATGTTATAAATAAGAGTGTGCACCTTCATTTTAACTATATAACTCTAAATAAGAAATGGTCAGTGCAACCATGGATGTAGTTGAAATTCATCAATCTTTTGATATTGAGATGTAAAATATGTTAGGACCTAATATCACTCCTCATTAGTATTTGTTTAGAAAACGATTAAATAGATCAAGGTATTACATAAACACAGAATGGGCTTAGTGGTTTACCCAAAATAATTGATTTATGCTCTGGCAATACAAAATGGAAAAAGTCACTAGGTGAACATTTCAAAATTAGAGAGAGAGAGGCAGCCAATATCCATGCATTTCATATCGATGTTAGTTTTTTTTTTAATCACAAGTGATATGTAAATATGTTGCTTTTTCACCAACTCAGTCAACTGATGACTTTCTTTGATTTTATATCTGGCAGCTGGAGGAGTAATTGCATCTATATTGGTGGTTGCTTGCCTCTTCTGGGTGGGATTAATTGATCAAATCGGCTATAAAAATGAGGGTTACTTCCTAAATCTTCCCGCCCTTCCAATAGCTATTGGCCTCTATGGCTATGCATACTCAGGCCATGCGGTTTTCCCTAACATATATTCCTCCTTAAAAATGCCCAATCAGTACACTGCAGTTCTCTTGACAAGGCAAGTAATTTATATAGCCTTTTTCATTGGAAATTTCATGCACACAGATGATGAACTTACATACATGATACAACATTTCAATAAATTTACATTTTAGGCACCCAAAATGAAGTATTGATGGCATACACACCTTAGGCCTATTTGGTTAGAGGAAAAAATTAGCTCTTTGATAATAAATTTTGGCCATTTCTTGAGATATGTGTATGATGGAAAATATAGTTCGTTGTGTTAAAAGTTATATAGGGTGTGAAATAAAGTTGATGGTTTTATTGAAAATTATGTAGGATTTGAAATAAAATTTAATTTGTTGCCTAAGTTTGTATAGGATGGAATGTAAAATTAATTGTGTTATTTTTAAATATGGAAAAACATAGCTGTGACAAAAGTGGCCATGCTGTTTTTTTCCTGTTTCCAAACAGATTTCTAATACTGTGGTAAACACCCAAAACTCTTTCATATTTATAGTTTCAAAACTATGCTAACGAAGGGGTGTGGTGGATTTAGGGTGTGTGTCTGGTATATAGTCGACTTTGGGTGCTTAATATGTAAATAGATTGAAATAGAGTTATTTATGTAAATCCCCTATATGTATATAATGTGTGTTTATATGCATGAATAGATGTAAATTATAATTTGCTTCTCATTTGTACTTTTATAACTGAGCATTTCAAGTCTGAGATTGTTCTATATTTAATCAATTATCTTCGCAGCTTTCTCATTTCCACTCTGTTGTTCGCTGGGGTTGCAATATTAGGATTTATATTGTTTGGAGAGTCCACCCAATCTCAGTTTACTCTTAATATGCCACAGGAGTTCATGGCGTCCAAGATTGCTGTTTGGACAACGGTAACAATCTTACAAGTCTATTATTCTTATGGCTTTATAGTCTTTTATTATCTTTTGTATAAATTATTATTAGATTCATGAAAAGCCATTCTAAGATAATTTAAATTAGGACATTTGCATAAGGTACAGAAAAAAATACAACATCATGACTATGGCTTGAATGATAACCTTATGTGTTAATTCCATTGAGCACTTGTAGAAGTATTCTAATGAGGATTTGTTTGAGATCAAACGCTAACGTCAATGTGATTGTCCCTTAATTCGTATAGTAGGACTCCGATGATGATAGAGGGTTGACATCTAATGCCTGCCGAGGTTCAGCTCGGGGTCAAGTCCAAATCGCAACTTAGTAGTCAGACCCTGATGATTAAAAGCCAACATCTGCAGCACCTTGCCAAGTTCTGAAATCCTCATGAATAGTTTCCTTACTTTTGATGCTCAACATGTTAGCACAAGAAGTTCTAACTTCTAGGCAAATATGGTCAAAGGTTTGATGACCTTTCAAGTTTGTTTTCAATTTGATGTTTGGTATGTAGTCTTTGTCATGCTATAAGGGCCATCCGATGAATTGCTTTTGTCAAAAAAAAATGTGGAGGGATTCCAAATGAGTGTAAACTAAAATAAAATTGAAACATCAACTTCTAGCATATAGTATGTTTGGTCTATTTGATCATAAATAATAATGTGTTAAGTACTCATATGAAGAGGAAAATATGTGATCCAATGAAATAATCAAGACCAACTAGTGCAAGAAGCTAAGATCTACATGGTTTTGCCTAGAACTAGGCCTACATACACAGAAGAACAACTCCACATAAAGCATTCATTATATAACACATTTACCTATGGGAATTTTTATATTAATTATCTAGTTGTATTTATTTTTTAATTTAACTTAGTTTCAGTTTAGTTTAAGTTATTTTTAACTTAAATTTTTTCTGGGGTAAATTCCATCTGGTTCTAAAGGTCAGAAGTGTATTGCAAATTGATTCTAATGTTTTAAAAGTTTCGATTTGGACTCCCTAAGGTTGCAAAACTTTTGCAGTTTTGGTCTTAATTAAAATATAATTACTAATATTTTACGAGTATTGTGACGCTCCTGGCCGAAGAGGGTGAGGAGTGATCGCCTGGTGATGTCCTAAGAGAAAATAATCACTGAGATAAAGTGCAGCTTCTGGCAGGCTTCTAGGCCTATAAATAGTGGTGAGGGGGGCATAGGAATGAATCGTTCCACATCGAAAAGGGAGAAAAATCTTGAGTTGTGTAAGTAGATAACGTGATCTCAAAGGTAGACGTGCCTTTTGGGTAAAATCATGAGGCTAATGATGAAAAATTTTGTAGTTAAGCGTATTTGGGGTTAGAGTAGTACTGGGATGAGTGACTTCTTTAAAAGTAGTCAAGTCACGCAGTTTTGTAAAGCTAAAGCGGACAATACCTCTATATTAAGATCACAGGATGTTACAAGTATATCTCATTTATTAATTTTATAATTTTTTATAATATAATTTTGAAATATAAATATTTATATGTTTTAGTTTTGAATTTTTAGTATAAAGAAAAAAAGAGATGAGAGACATTAAATTTTAGAAAATGAGAATAAAGTGGTATGATAGTCCTTCTATGAAGCACGAACACGACACGGAGACACGGGACACGACACAACACGACACAACAATACGATGATTTTTCAAAATATAGGACACGGACACGGCATGACTCGCAAAATATAATGATAAAATTAAAAATTCATACTTAAAAAATACATAAAATATCGTACAAACTTAAATTTTTAAGTATGAATAACTTGTGAGTAGCACTGAAATCTCATAGGATTAAGATGAGAACTTGAGAACAAACGTTATCAACATTGAAGAAATTTGAGATGTAAATTTAGGGTTCATTTTGTAAAGTAGGTGGTCAAATAATAGATAGGTTTTTAATTATATTAGATAAAATTTTAACAATAATAAAAATTTTAAATATTAATAAAAAATAAAAAAGAGGTAGATATATCTATAAATTTAATTCTATTTTATCTGTGTCTCAGAAGTGTCTTATGCCTCAAAGTTGTACTGCATCTCAGAAGTGTCGCAGAAGTGCCCTAAGGTGTCTTAAAGTGTCCTCGCATGTTCAAAAAGTATCTTTTAGTTTTTTTAATATTATTTTATTAAGACACGCCACATAGCGTGTCAGGCACAGTGTTTTCGTGTGCCCTCGCGCGTCCCTATTTGTTTGTATCCGACACAGACACGACATGGTTGTTTAAAGTGTCCATGCTTCATATTAGTCCTTTAAAATATGCAAATTGTTCAAACTAGTTGAAAATGATTAAATTTTACATTTTCTATTGGAAAAAATTAGTGAAAATGATGAGATTTTGAAACGGGGATTGCAGTACTTTTACCTCAGAGACTCAAATTGAACTTTTTAAAACCTTGGGATCAATTTGCAACGCTTTTCCTACCTTAGGGGCTCGGATGAATTACCTATTTTTCTAAGTTAGTTATAAGATATAAATTTTATTATAATTAATTTAATATGGATTTATGTTAATTTGATTTGATTTAATTAAAGATGAATTAAAATTTAACTTTAATTAAATTAGAAATTTAATTTAATTTAAATTTAGATTATTTTTTTAATAGAATTTAGTTTAGATTGTTTTATGATTAAAATTTATTTTAATTTTAATTAAGTTATATTCAAATGTATTTTAATACTTTTTCAATTATTCAGTATTATTCCTTTGCCATTCTATCAAATAAATAAGAATTTGGCATTTGATTCTGGTGATGTAAACATAGTAATGATTATTTTTTTCTTATTTATTCCTAATGGAATTGCTCTTACGTTCCAGCCTTAATACATTCCTGAAGTACAAGCTGCTTGGTGCTTAAAATTTGATTTTTTGTATATGTAAGAAGCAAGGTTTGAGTGCTAACTTGTAATAATCTTTTCTTTGTGTTAGTTGTGCAATTTTCTTATTTAAATTATTTTTGAGCAAAATCTCTTCTGAATATGAGACGAGTCTTTAGAGGAGTTAATTTTAAGGGGGCGTTTGGTTCAATATTATCTTGATGTTATGTTATGTTATCTGGAGAAAGTAATTGTTTGGTCTAATGACATTTATAAATAATCTTCTATTAGATTATACAATTATTAATTAAAAAATGACATCTAGATGTCATGATATCTAGATTACATAAGCATAACACCAAGATAACAGCGAACCAAATGCCCCCTAAGAGAAAAGTCAAACACATTATACAATAATAATAAAAAATAAAAGTAAATAACATCAAGTCTTATGGAGTTTGGCTATGAAATAGCCTATTTTCATGAGAAAATGACAGATCGAAATCTACTATTAAGATCAAATACAAAAAATGACAAAAAATAAGAATTGAATCCTTTTCGTAATTCTAAGGGGAGAAATAGGATATATCTTTCTTTTATGTTGAAATAAGATATATCTTAACAAAGAAAGAGATCCCAATTAGGAAGATGAAAGGATGAGATGTGAAGACCTCCAAACATTTTTTCGAGTTAAGCTTGCTTCAGGTATTATTCCTTTTGTAATTTCAAGTAAATCTTGAATCACTTTATAGCCTCCTTTTTTTATTTTCTTCTCTTTCTCCTCTTGTTTTGTCTCTCTCTTTCTTCCCTTTCTCTCGACTTTATTTCAATTCATTACAAGCTATTAGAATGAGAAATCCTCTTTTATATATAAAACATATATGAAATCAAGTATTTAATTTATTGTATATCTATTAAAACAAGTGGCAGCCAATCCCAACAAATTCTTTTTTTTATCTATATAATTTAAGTTTTAAATATGAAATTCAAGATAATTTCAACAGATTTTCCTCCTTAATTATTGAAATTAACAAAGAAAATGAATGTCAATCGTCAATTCAACAATATCCTCCTTTCCCAAAGTTCTTAATTATTTACTGATGCAATTAAAGTGCTTTATATGTTACTCTAGACAAGACGTATCATGAAAGAACTAAGAGTATTGATGTCAAGTACCACTTTATCAGAGAGAAGGGAATAGTGATATTTCAGTTATGAAAATCTATACAACACATAATCCTGCTAACATGTTCACCAAAATAAGTTGGAATTTGAACTCGTTGAATCTTTATATAGCACATAATCTTGGTATGAGACTTATGCAACACATAGTCTGTATAAGTCTTGTTTTCAACCAAATCTCTCAATCAGATAGTTTCCTTAGTGGCTTAAATGTCATGTACTTTGTCCTTACAGCAGAGAGAGTGATGCAGGTGCAACTTGTGTGCATGTCGTATAGCATGCGGAAGGTATTTACTTTCTATATGAATACAATTTGATCTCCTTGCTACAATGTGACAAAGTATGGTTGATTGAGCAATTAATTTATTGAGTTTTTGTGGTGATAATATTGTGATAGATTACACACATAAATGTTGCATACTCAAACATAAAATTTTCACGGGAGTTTGACAAATGTTGAAAATGTGCACAAGGGGTCTACCGAGCGAATGTAGTTGGTTTAACAAAGTAATGTGAGCATAATAATATAAAAAAACATAAAGAATATTCCAAGATAAATATTTGATAAATAAAGTAGGGATACACAAATTGTTCGCACAGTTACAACTAAAACACAAGATATGGTAATATAAAAAAAAAGTATACAATGGATTGATAAGCTCGGGGCAGGAAAATAGAGGATCGATTACATAAAAAATGATTTAAAAGTGTATAAAATAGTATAGGTATACATGATGGCGACGAGTTCGCGGTGAGTCCTTTGACAGTTTTTTGAAGCCCAATCGAATGCCTCGACCCCTTTTTTGGCATCGTGGTGCTACTAGAAATATTCTCCAGCAGCAGGAACTCAATGCTCGAAAAATCACTACAATCGGACTTTTGGAACTCCAAACTAGCCTTCGGAATCTTCATTTATAGGGAAGAAGGGAGGGGTCACTGGCGGTCAGCATCGCCGGTTAACCGGCAAAAGTTTCAGCGCAAAATAGGGCCGGTTAGGAAAAGTGTGCGGCCAGTCCCGAGCTGTGCAGCTATCGCAGACCGCGATCTCTCTGCATGCTCTTGCACGGGTTCTCATTGCACGGCTGTGGGCTTGCTCTGGTCAGCGAGTCAACAGGCTCGTGCAGGTCTGCTTTTTTTCTCCTTTTTTTTTTCTTTTTTTCTTTTCTTTTTGTTTTTTCCTTCTTTTTTTTTACTCGCACAAACATACAAAATGAGAAATTTTACACAACATATAAAGAAAATACAACAACAACAACAACAACCAAGCCTTAATCCCATTAGGTGGGGTCGGCTACATGAATTTCCATTGTGCTCTTATCAATTACCAAATTCTTATCTAAGTCTAAGTAACTAGGATCACTCCTTATAGTTTCATATCATGTCTTCTTTGATTTTCCTCTTCCTTTTTGTATATGGGCAAGATCTAATAACTCAATTTTTCTAACTGGAATTTCAATCAGCACAGGCTGCTGGTAAGACTGCCAAAAATTGAAGTAGTGTTGCTGTAAGTCGTGGAGCGTAACTCACGAGTCGTCAAATGATGAAAGATCTCACCACTTGATCAAATACTTGTGAAGACTACTATCAGTAATTATAATATCTTACTCATCTAAGATTACCTTAGGGATGATGAATCTGATGATGTAGCGTGTTAATGGCGAAGGTAGTAGCAATGTTGCCGGAGTAGGACTCGTAGGTGTGTGCTCAAGGCGCTGGGGACTGAACTGTGACTTGTACCATCCTGGGTAGTGGAATAGATAGCAAGAGAAATTGCTGATGTCTGAGAAGGTGGTGAAAGAGGAGAATCTGATGGTAGCTCTGTGTATAATGTTAAATCAGCTACATTAAATAATGAGCTAAGGCTAGTATCTAATGGGAGATCCACCTTGAGTGCGTTTTCATTCACTCGTCAAATAACCATGAAAGGATCCCATTTTCATGGTATTAGTTTCTTGTTAGCTCCCAACGAGAATCAATCAAGATGTATTCTTATCATAACTCTATCACCTTTTTTTGTACTTTATAAATTTTCTGCTTGTCGTAACATACAGTTACTTTTCTACAAACGTTTGTATGGAGATCATGAATATGTTGTGCAAAATGAGATGTTGGCTCACTGCTCCTATAAACAGGTAGAAGGTCAATTAAATTTACGAGTAGTCTGAGATCATATTTTGTGACAATTTGGAATGAGATCATACTAGTTGATTGGTTCACGGAGTTGTTATATGTTAATTCTATGATGTGTAGGATTAAGTCCTATGCAAACGAATTTTCTCTGACGAAACAGCGCAATAGGCTTCCTAAACAACGATTGACTACCTCAGTTTGACTGTTTGATTGAGGGTGATAGGAAGTTGTGTAATGAGGTTTAGTTCTTAATTTTTTGCATAGCATTTTCCAAAAGTAACTTATAAACCTAGTATCGTGGTTAGATATCATATTCTTCGGTAGACCATGGAGTCAGACAATTTCATTCACAAAGAGCATTGTCACGTGCGAGGCATCGAGTGTTTTAATATAAGGGAAAGTGAGTATCTTTAAAACTTGGGCCACAACAACGAAGATTAAATCATGTCTCCGGGCGGTGCGGGGTAGTTTGAGGATAAAGTCCATGCTCAGGTCTTCCCAAGGTCGTTCAGTAAGAGGTAGGGAAGTGCACAAGTCAATGTTATTTTTTCCTCCTTTGGCCATTTGACAAGTATGACAATGAGCAACAACTCGAGCAACGTCCTTTCTCATTTAGGCCAATAATAGCGATCCTAACCCAATGCAAGGATCTTGTCCCTTCAAAAGTCCGAATGCTCCCCTTGAGTGTAATTCCTTTATAAAGAATCATGAAGCAACGAATCAGGCATGCAGAGTTCGGTTCCTTTAAAGAGGTTGTCATCTTGTAATAAGTAATCATGATTGCGGCTTATTGGGTCACAAGTTAGCTGCACAAATAGCTCCCAAAATCACTGCATATAGGATAATCCGATTTTAATGATTCAAATTTGATGACCTTGACCTGCATAGCAGTTAAGATTACCAACATTCTACTAAGAGTATCTCCATGTTTGTTCTCAACAACAGCTCGATGTTTAAGAACTAATGTATATTCTTGCAGAAAGGTTACCCACTTAGCATGTCTATGCTCAACTTCGTTTGGAAGTTCAAATATTTGAGTGCTTGGTGGTCAGCACATAAAACAAACCCATGAGAGAGGAGGTAATGATGACAATAGCGTAGGTAACTCCATGTGAAATAATAGGGTGTGTGCAATGTCACAAGGATAGAAGCCCCAATAAGGAAAGTTAGATTATTGGATCTCGCCCATACAAAAAGTGGAAGATGAAAGTCAAAAAAAGATATGATAAGAAACTACAAGGAATGATCTTACATATGATAAAGTGTAATAGAAACAAAGGATTTATGTAGTTGCCTACCTACTAGGATAAAGGCATGATTTGTTATTGTTGTTGTTGTAGTCTTGAATTAACTCTTGAACTCATCAAACTTAATTTAGCCTGTTTCAATTAAAGCCGAGGCTGTTTTATTCTTCCAGACAAACTAATTAGGGTGATGAAGGCTTTCTGCTTTGCTTTTCTCCCCTGTGTAAGTTTTTCCATCTTACCCCTCCCATCACTTACAATAGACTGCTGTTTTTTGTGCTGGATGGGTAGTCGACTTAAAATAATTTGGGATTAAGGCTTTATTATTGTTATTGTAACTATGCCCCTTCCTACTTGTTATCTTACAAGACCAGGTAGATGTAAATGTAATATTTCACAACGAAATCCCTGCATATGTGACTTATCATTAATGAAATATTCTGTTTCCCACAATCCTACATGAAAAGTATAGCTCTTGATGTCATTAGTTAATCCCCATGCATAATTATTTCAAAGTGAAATATTACATTACTTTGCCATTTAAGTGAAAGAAATATTTCTTAAGCCTTTAAATTCAAATTTAACTTCACGTTGCATGCATTCTTTTTGCAGGTTGTAAACCCCATTACAAAATATCCTTTAAGGGGCGTTTAGTTTATTGTTATATTAGTGTTATACTTTGTAATCTAGATGTCATTTAATAATACTATAATTTTATAGAATATTATTTATAAATATTATTAAACCAAATAACTATATTCTCTAGATAACATGACATAATACTAAAATAACATTGAACCAAACGCTCCCTTAGTCTTTTGTCTTCATAATATTTCTCATCAAACATATCCAGCCTCTGTGCACCAGATATTGCTGATTCCTTAATTAATTGCTTACATACTCATTAACTCTGACTCCAATGGCACTGAGTCTAGAGGAACTGATGCCTCAAGACCAGTTGAAATCGCACTGGTATGCAATCATCATTAGAACTGCGTTGACCTTCTCGACTTTCTTCGTCGCCATTTCAGTGCCTTTCTTTGGTAATTCTCCTTTTCATATATATATTTTTAATAATGACCTGTAAAGTATTTGGGCTGGCACGGATTTAAGTTCCAGCAGGTTGTTTGCAGTTCCAAATTGAAGTTTTTTGATTTCTGATCAAGTTTTACCCAAGTCATTTTATAGTTAACCAATTTTTATTCGATTTTTGATTTGGTTTATTCCTAGTTATCAACCTTAGATTCATTACATATATCATTTATTTTCTTATTTTTGGTCTTGATATATTTATGTGCTGGGATGTGTATATGTAGTACATCTCTCTTTCATACTGTTCTGTATAATGCAATTTTGTTTTAATACCTTATACACCTAAAAATGTAAATGCTGATGTATATGTATACATCCAGCAGAATTCAAGTTCGTTTTATTCTAATTCGAGCAAATTGACTTTGATACACAAGGAAATGAGGTTGATTTCAAATTTTGTAAAGTTCAAAAATTATTGATATGGTTTTGAGTTTTGAATATGATTGCCAGCCTTAGTAAATATTTTACTGAATTTTCCTGCAATTGGCATTTGAGTAAAATGAAAATTTTAATGTTTCAAAAAAAAAAGAGAAAATTTTTATCTAATTTTTCAGTTATTTGCACTCTGCAGGTTTGGTGATGGCATTGATTGGTTCTTTACTCACCATGCTTGTGGTAAGCTTCTTTCTTTATGTTTTATTATCGAAACTTTCGATTCTAATTTCTAAGCATTTTCCACTAATAAATTTTATTTGTCTCAGGCCTTAATTCTTCCCTGTGTCTGCTTTTTAAGCATAGTAAATGGTAAAGCAACGTGGCATCAGGTATTCTAAAAAAAACTCATTAATTACTCGAATATGTGATTTTTTTTTTCAAAAGAGAAATTTACATACCTAACAAATAATTGTCTATTTACATATTAAGCATCCAAAAGTTGGTATTTACACATAGCACATCCTAAAATATTTCAAATTATAATAGATATCTTTATATACTATTGTTACCTACACCTATCATCGGCACTTACATGTCATGGATACACAATCTTTTGAGTCGCAGATATAAACGATTGGATAAATTATGAGCGTCATGTAGGGATTCAGGATATTTTTGTAACATTATGTAAATATCTTTTCTTTTTTAAATTTGTTTTCCTTCTCACTCGATTGTTTTATTGACGTAGATATCAATGTGCTCATTGGTTCTCATAGTAGGAATTTCTTCCTCGGCAGTTGGCACTTTCTCAGCTATCTCAAAAATTATAAACAACTTGAGTTGATCCCTCCGATTTATATACATATAGTTATTTTGTCCTCTTCCTTCCCATTGTTGTACTGAAAATTGGCCTCTTTGAGAGCTGCATGGTGTGTGCTTTTGTATGTTTTATAAAACTAATATTTGTTTGTATGCCATGTCATTAATATGTTGTTGATCATGTCGCATTTGAATCCCTTGTATTTGAGATTTAAGCGGCATTTGGTTTAATGATATTACGAGTTTATTCATTAGAAATGTTGAGGATGATACAAAAGTAATTTAAAAGAGCATTTGATTTAATATTATGTTATGTTACATAAATATTTTGATATTTAGATTTATTTTTTGCATGATCATACTATATTTTTTTATTAGTTAGATACACTTTATCACATCAAATAATCATTTTTTCTATTAACATTATATAACATCAAGATAGGTTAATATGGTGGAAGACAAAATAATAGGCTATTACTCCCCCTGTAAATTAGCTTTCATTCTAAAAGTGCTACACTTGTCAAGAGTGAAACTTTTAAAGAAATATCGAGAGTGATATTGTCGGGATGAGTTAGTAAGTTGATTAGGTGAGACAATATAGTAAGAACACAACAACCAACACAAAAAGAGAGGGGCATAAGAGTTGATATGGTTTGGAGTTTTATCTCTTTTGTCCACACAATCATGTTGAGGAATCAGAAATTCTGCTAATAGAAAAGTGTAGAAGAGTATTGAGGTATCCGATCTTTACCTAGGGTTAAGAGTTCTCACTTAGGCCGAAAAGTGTTCAGAGAGGAGGTGGGCTAGATCCTTACATGTTTAGAGGCCTTTATTTATAGCTAAATTGGTGATTATTAATTATTGATATAACAATTTATGATTTAAATATAGAAGTATTATCCACTTTAGCTATAAAGAATTGTGTGATTTGGGTATTTCTCATGAGGTCATACATTCCAGTATTATTCCTGCGTAGGTATGTTTAATCATAAAATTTTACGATTTTATCCTAAAAAGTGTTTTTAATATTTGAAATCATATTATATATTTATACAGTTTAGGATCTTCCTCTTTTTTTGATGAAGAAATTGCTTGGACTTCTGTTAACTATGTGATTTGAGCACTTTCTAGAAGGTTGTCTATCCTAATATTATTTTAATTTAAGTACGCTTAATTATGAAATTTTTTATTATTAACTTTACAATTTTGCCTCAAAAGACGTCTCTATTATTTTAGATCACGTTATATATTTATACTGCTAAAGATCTCCCTCCTTATTGGCCCAAAGGTTTTTCAAAAGTAGGGTGAATTAGGAATAATAGAATTTTAAATTTAATTAAATAATACAGATAAATAGGCTTAAAAAAATACTTTACTTAGTTCTAAGAGATTGATTTTAAAAATAAATCTACAGAAATATAAGAACAGAGAGTGCAGTCAGAACACGAGGTTAATTTAATAAATTGAGCTTAACGTAAAAAATGATAATTTATAGAAATGTAAGATTAGAAACTGAAAACTTCAAATTTATATATTATAATAAGGTTTTACATAAAAATACAGAAGTTTTGCTTAAGTTTTAATTTGATTTATAATGTAGTATATCGATTTAATTAACAACAATTCAACACACAAAGAATACAAGAGATTTATAGTGGTTCGGCCTTCTGCCTAATCTACTCTCTATGCATTTCGAATGAAAACTTTATTGTAACCCTAATTTTTCATGGGAATCAATGCTGAACAAATTTAATACAATCCTATGGTTTTTTTATAGAAACTAAAGCCAAGCAAACATATATTCTCACGGTTTTTTGCAGGAACCAAAGTCGAGCAAACTAACTCAATACCCACGGCTTTTTCTAGGAACCAAAGCCAAGCAAATCTACAAACCTCCACTAGGGAGAGGGAGGAGGAAATAGGGAAAATAGATTTTACTAGACTAGCTAGCTTAGGTTACAACACATATATAAGAGAAAATTATAATGAGGTACTCTATGCACATGCAAATTTGCCAAGAGAACGCTTGAGTAAATTCAAAAACTATCACTTATGTGAAAATAGTGAGAAATATGAAATTTTTGAGCAAAACGATAATGTCATTGTGAATGCAATCACAAGAAAAATAAAAAGGGTAATTCTATTTAGGCCACTCAGGTTTGCTTACGTGGACACAAAAGTTCACAAATCTCAAATGATGCCATTCAGGCCCACAAAAAATATTACATGGAATATCGTAGTCCTTCCGTGACAGAATCTGTTATGTATTATAAAAATGACAAAAATATCCTTTCTTAATTTACTAATTTTTAAAATATGCCATTGATCATGGCCGCGTGGAGGCACACCGCCTCGAGCACGGGCGGCTGGCAGCGCGCTGCCGCCACCGTCCGAGCGCAGGCG
>JAEMOT010004287.1:146744-160244 GCA_019297695.1 Apostasia ramifera
TCCGCCCGCGGGGCTACGCGTTGCGAAGAGCACACGGCCACATGCGCGCGGACGCTGGTGCGACGGGCAGCACGCGAACGCCCATGCAGGGCGTTTACGTGTGAGGCGGTGCACTGCGGTGATGCGTGCGAGGACGCCGCGACAGCACGGTGCCCGCCGCCTGCACTCAGACATTAGCGACAGCGCGTTGCCGGCCACCAGCGCTCGAGGCCGCACGCAGATGGCCCGTCTGCGAACGCACAGTGCGTAAGGGTAAAATTGTAATTGAAAAAATATTTTATTTTATTTTATTGATGAAGTAACGGTATTTTAAACGAAAAATGTTATGTTGGACCTGCTTGGAAGCTTTTTAAAAATAACTAGGTCCCTAGTGAACTATATAATAATTATTGTGAATCTGGACGGTATGTTTTGACATTTGTGGACCTGAACGGCAAAGTAGACAAAATCTTAGGAGCCTAGGTAAAATTACCTTAAAATGAAAACTCACTTAATATCCGAGAATTTCAAAAACTTTCAGAAAATAGAATTAGTAAACCTAAGAAACCGTGGCAGATCAAAACTCAAAACGGCCTGTAGGAAGAAAGCATAAATTAAAAAAAAAAAGCAGAGATTGAGGTTTTTATCACATGAAAAGCACCACGAACTTCTTTCCTTGGAGTTCTCCTTGAGTATTTACAAGAGTAAGCCCTTAGGAGAGTAGATGTTGAAAACTTGAAGGGGAGAAGAATGTGCAACAACAACAACCAAAAAAATAGAGAATGAGTTCTATTTTTGAATAAAAAAAATTGTATATTTATATGGCTGAAAGGAAAATAGTTCAAGTTTAAGACAATCTAATGGTAACGAGCTTTCCAACCATTGGACAACAACAGTAAGGAGTGGAAAGAGCTTAAATGAATACAAGAAAATTGAATAAAACAGGTTATTTGCCATCAACTTCTAAGGGATTGTATTTTTCAATGAATGTGAGCCATCATAATGCATAAATCAGATCATATAAAGAATATTCAGTAAGTAATAGAGCCACAAAATAGGAAATAACCACTCACACTACAAGGTAATGCTCATGAAAAGCCCTCAAGTGATATTATTTTATCCAATAATATGTTTGGGATAAAATATAAATAATATTACAATAGTGGCAGCAAGGGACAAGACAAGATGAGGTAGCCAACAAGGTTTTCTAATAATAACAAAAACAAGATGACAAGAGCTTCTTGGTGATGACAAGTTGCATAAGGAAGGAAACAACACACATCATTTGGCATAGGGAAATAAGGAGATCTAAAATATAATTTTTCATTTAAATTTTGGGTTGAAGAAAATTTCAACTAAATGGTGGAAAATCAAAGAGCAACTCCATATAAATTAATAGTAAGTAATTAGTTTGGAGTTAAGCTATAAACTCTATTCAAATCACTTGAATACAAGTAATAGGATGACTGAGCCACACTCTCAAATTAAATTATTTATGATAATTAATTGGTCAAGATTTGAACTTAGCACACGATTAAAACATACCAATTTTTTCTTTTTGTTTTCTTACTTAGAAAACAAAAAGAAAAAACACAAGTTGAAATTTTAGTAAATATGAATATGCTTACATAAATGTTATAAAAAAGAAAATAAAAAAGAATTTTAATATGATCTAACTTTTCTTAGACATCACTTGAAACTTAATCCTCAATTAAGATAATATAATCTTGTTAATATACTAAATAAGAGGATTATTCAATAATTATTAAATGAATTGTGATCATCAAAATTAAAGAGTTCAATATTTCTTTCTAATATAGGACGATTCATTTTTATTCTTTTCTCATTATTATTTATTAGCTTAGAAGTTTGTCAAGAGTTGCACTTTATTATAATAATTTTTTTCTTATGGGATGTCACCCAACAATCACTCTCCGATCTCTTTGACCACAGGTATCATAAATGACATATCTCTTGAGATGTTGACATGTGACCCAAAGATCTTAGAATGCTCTTTATCTTGATCATCTCTTGCCTGCACTATGAATGTGCATAGGGAAGCATGCTTTGCGGCCTCTTAGTTTGATAGCGCAAGTTGTTATCTCGGCTGGAGCGAAGCATATTGTATAAGATGCCTTGTTTTGGGGGGAGGTTGGTAGAGTTTGGGCTCAGGGTGGTTACCGGACCGGACCGGTTCCGGTCCGATTCTACCAGTTCTAGGTCCGGTTGGACCTGGAATCGGTCCGGTCCGATTCCAACTGGTTCCGGATTCGGTTCGGAACCGGTTTGCTTAGCTTGGATCTGATCCGAGTTAGATTCGGATCCATATATTTGGGTCGGGTCGGGTCAATCGGGTAAATTAATTTAAATATAAATATATATATATATTTACGTATTTTATAAAAAAATATTTTATATTTTGTAATATTTTTGGAAAAATTAACATAAAAAAATTTGTAAAAAATATTATTAATATTAACAAAAATATTTATAAAAAATAATTATAGTTCATACAAATATTTCACATTACAAAAAAAACTATTCGTCATAATTACAAAGAATTCTTCTCGAGTACTCATCTTCTTCTGAACTGTTTTCCTTAAATTTGTCTATGAAATTATATTGTTGATTTTGTCACTCAGCAGCAAACCAATCCTATAGACAGGTAACCATGCAAAGGGTTGTAGGAGACAAATTACTTTTGTAGTCTCCTATTATTCTTTCTATGGTGGAAAAGGCCGATTCAAAAGCTACAGTTGAAGTTTGGCTGCTAGAATATCTCGTGCCAAAGCAGATAGAATGGGATATTGCTTTGATGAGCTTTTCTATTACTCCAATAAGCTCATATCATCATCAAATTTTTCCTCGAGATGTAAATAGAACTGCAACTCATTTAAATTTGCAGGTGCTCGACTCTGTGCTGTGGATTCACCTGAAGTTGATTTTTCTTTCTCTGTAGCAAGAGATCTTTTCGCCGCCGTTGACGTAAGAACATTGGAAATGTCAGGCTTTTTCTGTTTTCCGGTTTGTATCTACATACGTTGCACATTCTTACTCGCAACCTGCTTAATGTAATAAAGATAAAACAATTCTTGGAGAATTATAAAAATTGATACTTTTTCGACATCAGTATTATTTCCCAGAAATCAGAATATTTCGTGTAAAAAGTTTCAATAGGTAAAGTCAGAAATCTGAATATAAGGTAAAAAAATAGGTAAAGTCAGATAATAACAACCTGAAAAGCTTTCAGTAGACTCCTTAAAAATAGACAATAATTCGATTTTTTTTTTTAAAGAAATTCAATTATAAGAACATAATTGAAGGTCATGATTAAGTGTATATGAATTGTAAAAAGCAGTTAGCAAATCTTCGTACGATAAAAGTGATTCGAATAAACGATGAAGTGAATTCCATCTAGTTTTTACAGGTAATAAAAATTTTACACAATTTTTTCCGGCACTTACGCAAATACGTTTCCATTCACGCCTAACATTTGAATTTAAACGAATTCATTTTGCAATATGCTTAAATTTACCGATAATTAAATATTCGTAATTAAAAGCACTAGAAACACATAAGTTTATGATATGACATGCACATCTAATATAAAAAAAGGAATCATAAAGCGAAGGTTTAAAAAATATTGTAACAAATTAATTGCGGAATTATTATTTAAGGTATTATCCAAAGTAATAGAAAAAATTTTATTTTCTATACTATAAATTTTTACAAAATTACGAATGTAAGAAAAAATGGTTGAACTTATATGGGCCTCATCTAATATATCTAAAGATAATATCTGTTTTTGCATTCGCTATTGTTCATCGATCCAATGACAAGTAACAACTAAGTAACTCGCACCACTAATGCTAGTCCAAATATCGGATGTTAAACTAACTCTATAACTAATGTTACTGAGGTGTTGAATAAGAGATTTTTTATATTTTTACATATATTTTTTTTAAGTGTATGCTTAAAAATATGGTTATATTAACGTTATAAATATTGAATAATATATTCTAAAAATCTCTCCTTTTCACATATTGTAAATAGTTATTTGGGTCGTACAACAAATTGAGCTAAATCTCTACGTGTCTTATCATTTTTAAAAGACCGTGGTATAGTTCCACTCTAAGGATTCAGTTGTGTTTGAGTTGGCTGTACAGTAGTAAGTTGGCAAGTTCTTTAATTAAACTTATGAAATCTTCTTAAATGTACAGTAGTAAGTTGGCAAGTTCTTCCATCACTGGTACCACCCTGTTTGTATGAGTATTAATTTTTACAAATTTTACAAATAGCAACGTATTCGAGTCTCTCCAAGTTGCTATTAGGTTTAATTTGTAATTCAAAAAATTCTCATACCTTACTGCATTTCGTTTGAGATTTGTCAAAAACACTTGAAGATTGAGTTGACGGGCTAATATCGGTGCCAACATCTCCACTTGCCTCAGGATCATGTTCGGCAGATAGGTCAAGATCAGGTTCTGAAATTTCGTCAAAGTTCTCACCAAGTGCAGGAAGACGATCGAGTTCTGGAACGTAATTCGGATCCACATTCCGTTGGCGACTTGAAGAAGGAACGCAAGAAAATCGACGTTGGGAAGTCATTAAAACGTATTTATAAAATTTTTGACAAAGCAGAAGAGCAGAAAAATTTAATGAAAATTGTAGAAATTCTCTTCACAAATTTTACTATTTATAGAGAGTTCAATACATGTTAAAAAGTTTAAAATGACCTTAATACAGTCATTTTAGAGTTTAAAACGATTATTTGATCGTTACTTGGAGCAGAAACGGTCAAATGACCGTTCCATTATAATAAAAAATTAATTTTATTACAAAAACAATTGATTTTATTAAAAAAAAATATACAATGCAATGCTGCCGGCTGTAGTGCATGGGCCATGGGGGCAGCGCACGCAAGGCACTGCCCCCAATGTAATTTTTTTATAAAAAAATTGGAACCGAACCGGTTCCGGTTCAACAGATCCAGTCTTGTTCTGAACCGGATAACCAGTTTTGCACTTGCAGAATCAGTCCGGACCGGTTCTGTGGCCCAAAACCGATTCTTACTGGACCGATTTAGGACCGGTTTAGGGTCGAACCAGTCCGATAAGCAGCCCTAGTTTGGGCGCCGTCGTCGAGCCATCAACATCAGGCAACATCCTTGGGCTTTTGATGCTGGGTCAGAGACCTCGTGCTACTTTATGCTATTTAAAGTTATCATTGCTCCAATTAGATGTGTTGTGAATGGCTCTGATAAAGCAAAAATTTCATGTATAAACAGGCATTTAAATGTCATTCAAAATTAATCACATGAACTCGTTTTAAGATGATGTCCTTGAAATTATGAAAGTCTTGCGTTAATTTTATTTCATTGAAAAAAATAAAATTTGAACCTGTTTTAGACTGTTATTTCAATAATTTATCGAATCTATTTATATCGTTGACTTTTGAATTGTGTTGAGCTCAGCAACCAACTTCAAATTCTCAAAAATCTTTCATTACATTTGTGATTCATATATGTAAGTGTGTTATATTTGATAAATAATTTAATATATTTTATTTGTAATATAATTCTTTTTTTATTTTTATTAATTTTAGTAAAAAAAAAAAGAATTATATAAATAAATTAAAAAACATATCTTACATGCAATTTAATAATTGTGTAGTAATATTTTTTTAAATAACTAAATTAATGTGATGGAAGTTAAAAAGAGAGGATATTAAGCCACTACAAGGCAATTTTTATTTCAAAAATATGCTTGAGAACTTTGAAATAAAACATTAGCCTACTAACCGAAAGATAATTTGAAAAGTGTTACATATATTCACATACATTCTTCCAAATTATATATATATATATATATGTGCTTTTATAGAATTTGTAAAGATTATAATAATTAATTATAATTAAACGGATTATGGCAGTTATGAATTTAGACCTTACTTACCAGAAACTAGAGTTTTTTTTATATAATCTTAATTATAATTATGTTCAAAACTTAAAACTTACTCGTAATTTATTCAATATGAATTTAACTTTAATTTTACTATGACTCAAAATTAATTTAATTAGTAATGAACTTATATATATTGTAATTTGATATATATTTAAACTCTTTTTAATATTTTTTAAAATATTTTATATATGTGCATATATTTTAAAAAATGTATATATTTTGAAAAATTTAAGTTTAATATATATATATAAATAAAATTAAAAAAAGTTTTGAATTTGTTTTTGAAATTCAATAAAAAAATCGATGTAAGCTTGACTCTTTTTAACAACCCTAAACTGTAATAAAACGGATTGAGCACTGTCCCTTCGGAGCCCATTCAACGCTCAGATCATTCTCCCGAACATTCAGAACAGTTACCGGGCCCTCGGTCCCTCGGCACCTCTCTCTCGCTCGCTCGCTCGCTCGCTCGCCACCTTCTTCCTACCAAGGAGGCAACAGTTTGTCGCTGATTATCTCCTAGTCCTAGCGGATTACGGCATAGCGAGCACAGATCAGATCCTGTGCTTATCGAAGCCGTGCTCTCTTGTATTCACCAGCATCTTACTGATAAGGAACTTCGGGATCCTTATTCCCACCGACCCAATGGCAGAACTCTCGCGAAAGGTTGGGACTTCTGATTTTTCAGGCGATCTCGCATAGCAAAATGAGCTCTTTGTAGTTCTGTTACGATGTTTCCCTGCTCGGTGCTTTGTTAGGGTTTCGAATATGGTGACTGAGGGATTTGTTGAGATGACTCCGACGAACATGCCTGGGAATCTGGAGGAGGGCTTCGAGAGGGACGTCGAGGCACTGCTCTGCGAACCGCTGCCGCAGCAGCAGAGCCGAGCCTTGTGCTTTGACGCGGAGCCGGAGCTCAATATGCACCGCAGAAGCGCACCCCCGACCGTTGAGGGATCGAGGAACGCTTTAGGGAGTTTGTTTGGTCGCGCAGAGATCCCCAACTTCGGCGTCGGGAGCGCCGGCGATGTGCTATCGGAGGAGAATATGCGGTCGCATCTGGCTTTTCTGTCGAACTATTATGCTAGTGAAAATCGGAACCCCCCAACTTTGCCTCCTCGTTCGCTTGGCTTTGGTGGGTCTTCCTTTGGTAGGTTTGGAGATCGCAGTAGTAGGAAGCAGCCGGTGGAAGATGATGGTTGCAGCAGTTCTCTTTTCTCTATGCAGCCCAGCCTTTCAGTTCACGGTGCAAAGGAATCCGCTGAGCTTGTTGGAGGTGGCGACTGGTTCAATAAGGGAAGTGTTGGTCTTATTGGTTTAACGGACATTGGCCTGGGAAGAAAGAGGAATAGTTTCACAGAAGCATTGCAGGTTTAGGAAGTTGTTTTCTCTAATACTTCCTGATTACTTGGTTGACTTCTACCTTTCATACTGTTGTGCCTTGTCTTTCTATTTCACAGGATCTTAGATTAGTTTGTAGCTTTGAATTCATACTGCCTTCTTTATTGTGTTTCTTGTTGGTAATGTTGTTTGAAAGTGAGTGATTACCTCTTTCAAATGTATTGAGCCTGTCTTTGCTATCCTTTACTACATTAAATCTAATTATACAACTAAAAAGGTGTAGTGTGCATAATGCATAATGAACTATAGGAAGGTATTGAATAATCTTAAGGTGCTTTATTGCATGTAAAATATAGTTTTAATTGTGGTTAAATGTAGTATGTAAATGTTGTGATCGTTCAAAATCTCTACCTTCTGCACTAGCTGATTTCTGTTGCTGAGATCATTCTTGTTTTAGCTTGTTGATAGGAAAATGTATGCATTAATATGTTGCTCCAACTCATCGTTAAATTTTCTCTGGCTATTTCCTGATTTGAAGGCAATTTTATTTGCAGGAAGATTTCAACTGTTCTACTACTCTGCCTGGTCTGCTTTCACCGACAATGAGTCAAAATTCCTTCGACAATGCTTCTAATGCTATTGCACAGTCTGATGTTAAACTTACTCAGCTTCATAATAGCATTGAAACTATGGACATCAGTTGCTCTAGAGGAGCATCTCCTGCGCTTGTTTGGGTTCAGAGTCTGGGTTCTACATTGTCTCAAAATTTCGCATCTGCTGTGGATCCTTCTTTAGGTAGAAGTAGAACCCCTGATCCTCAACTCACCGGGAGGCTAAGCCCCTGCCTACCTGCTGTTAAAAATAGGTTGCTTGGTGTTGACACAAATGTGTTATCCAATGGTTTAGGTGGTATATCTTCTCAGATGGCTGATTATGACGACATAACAGCTGCTTTGGCTGGCCTGGAATTCTCAAAAATAGGAGGGATAGAAAATCTCATAGAAACCAAAATTCAGCCTGAATTAGGTTTCTTAAGCCCTTCTATGTCAGGATTAGCATGCAATGGGTTCTCCAAGAATGCTGGCATTCCCAAAAATAACATGTCAATATCAGCTTTGAATGAGAATATTATTTTGCAGAAAAGTCTATCCACGAATAATTTAGCCAAGAAGTTAGCTGCTGTAAGTGCATCAAATTTTGCAGGATCTAGCAGTCATTATCAAACTACTATCGAAGACTTCAATTTTCCAGAAAGCATAAAAAATTCCTACTTGAATAATCAGCTCGGTGCAGGTGCCTTATGTTAGAAAAAATGTGAATTTACAACTTCTGTTCTTGTTCACCTTCATCTTATTGTCGCTAATGAAAAATATTTACACGATCAGGTGCTGCTTTTGCTGGTAGTTCAAATTATGTCAGTCAGATCGGAACTCATGCAGGATCTGATGTTCAGCTTCCAATTGTTGACCCATCGTATGCAAATTATTTACAGAAAACTTCTGGTCCTGCTTCCTCAATTTCTGGGAACTTGCCTGACCAATCTCTGGGAAGGAGCTTTCTTCATAATTCAGAGATGGATTTATCTAGGTATCAAAATGCATATCTTGAAGCATTGCTTACTCAACAGAAATTGCAGTATGGTGGGCTGTTATCAAGCAAAAGCATTGGTGTGAATAACGGCTTTTATGGTACTGCTTTTCGTGCTAATATGCCATGTCAAGTAAATAGTGCATCTGGCGATCTTCTTTCTTCTTTGGGCACAGGAAGTCCTATAACTCAGAATGGTCAATTGCCACAGTTCCCTTCAATGTGGCGAAGTATGATGAGGGGACCAAAAGGATCATGGAACAATGAAAATTTTATCATGGGGGAAAGTTTTGCATCAACTTTATTGGAAGAGTTCAAAAATAACAAAACTAGAGCTTTTGAACTCTCAGACATAGTTGGCCATGTAGCTGAGTTCAGGTAATATTTCAATATTTCAGCCGCAAATATAAAAGATGTTGAAAATTATTGATAACATTTATATCTGTAAATTACAGCTTTTTTGTTTTGTTTGTTTTTCCTCTATCAGCTATTTTTTTTATTTTTTGCTGCCTATGGCAGCCATATTAAAATTTCTTCTTTCTTTCTATTATTTATGTAAATTATCATTAATTGCTTTTCCCCTGGTTGCTACTTGAAATTCTTTTTTAGCTGCTACATTTGCTTAGCTTTTCTTACTATGATAATTGATGCCTGTCCTTGAGGTTTTCGAATATTTAACAACTCCCACTCCAGCTCGTTTTCTCTCTTTTTTTTTTCTAATCAAGAAATTAGAAATCTCACTTCAAATCTTGCAATATGAGCTTTCCAATGTGTTCAATTTGTAGGATTGTCTAACGCATCTTTAGAGTTCTTTGAAATCCAAAAATTGTGAGCCGTACACATTATTAGACTAAGATCAAATATACATCCTGTATTTTCTTTTGTTATATGTTGGGATAGATTCTGTAACATTTATATGCAGTTTTATTGATCAATCTCAAGTTTTGGTTACATTAATGGAAGCATATCTTGATGTTACATTCTGTTCACGTTTTATATATCAAACTTCGTTTTTCTTTTAATGTGCTTTTGATCTATCAAATTTTTGGATTTATATAAGCTTTGAATTTCTTTGCTTCTTTTGGAATCTAGAATACAAAATAAATGTTCTTTTACTTAGGCTAGGAAGCTTATGCTTCTCTGTGTTAGGGACATATTTTTAGAGATGTTTGACTTTGTTTTTCCATACCATTTTTCAGTGCTGATCAGTATGGTAGCCGCTTTATACAGCAAAAACTAGAAACTGCTTCAGTAGAAGAAAAAAGAAGAATTTTTCCGGAGATCCTTCCACATGCACGGGCTTTGATGACTGATGTCTTTGGAAATTATGTTATACAAAAAGTATCAGTCTTTGTGTTCATTTACTAATCTTCTCATTGTAATTTGGAAATTCAGAAATTTAAATGAATTGTGGTTTGCAGTTTTTGGAGCATGGCACAGAAAACCAGAGAAATCAACTTGCCTCTCAAATTATGAGTCATGTCCTACCTCTGAGTCTGCAAATGTACGGATGCAGAGTCATTCAGAAGGTTTGCTGTTGAACTTTTATATTACGTCCCATTTGTTTTTAACTATGCAATGCAGGTTATGGATAAGTTTAAGTTTGATTTCTTCTACTCATTGACATGATTGCATTGGCATACGCAGATTTCAATTAGATTCATTGCAGAATTTCTACTTATTTCTGAATGCATTAATATTTTCTACACAGATACCACCTTTCCATCTAATAATGGCTAGGGCTTCTCATTGAATCCTAGACTCTACCTCTTCTGCCCCCAAGGCAATACGGGCAAGGCAATAATGTGGAGATCCTTGTAGTGCCCTAAGGTGGTGTTGAATTATGAAGCACGGGCATGACAAGGGGACATGGAAAGGCAACACGGTGTGACATAGCGACACGATTTTTTGAAATATAGGGCGCAGATATTACACATGTCAAATACAATAATTATAAAATTAACAATTCATACTTAAAAAATACATAAAACATGGAATAAATTTGATTTTTTAAGTATAAATAATTTGTGAGTTGTACAAAGTTTCATATGATTAAGATGAGAACTTGAGAAGAGATCGGTATTAGGGTTCACTTTGCAAAGTTGGGTGGAGAATAAGAGAAAATATAGTTTTGCTTACCTGGATAACTACTGTGAGCATGATAATAAAAGGAGGTAAAAGCTCTCGGTATTGGGATAAGAGGATAGAGGTGGAACAAGAGTTTCAAACTTTTTGCGATTAGTTCATTTTGTAAGCTTGAGGGCAGCAGGGGAGAAAGAAATTTAATTTAACTTGGTTAATTTAGAATTTTGACTTTTATTATATAAATTTTAATAATAATAATAATGATGAGAGATAAATTTTTACTTTTATTTGATAAAATATTAACAATAATAATTTTTTTTTAAATAGTAATAATAAGAACAAAGAGGAGATAAAAGTGTTCATAGGTGTTAGTATTATGTGTAGTATTAATAAAAATATAAAATTAATAAATACATTTAATAATAATATTAAATGTATTTAATTTTATTCTATAGGTTTTTTAGAAGTGCATAAAAGTACCTCAGAAGTGTCGTGAAAGTATGTTAGAAGTGTCCTGAAAGTATCTCTGAAGTGCTTTAAGGCCCTGTTTGGCACGGGGACCAAAATGATACTAATTTAAAAAACAACAACATAATAATAAATAAATATTTTTAATCATTTTATATAAATTTTAATATAAAAAATATTATTTTACTTCTCATACTTAATAATTTTCACATCAGGATGTGAAATAAAGTTGATATTTTTATTAAAAATTATTGAGTATGTGCAGTAAAATAATATTATTTTAATATTAGAATTTATATAGAATAATTAAAAATATTTATTTATTATTATTGTTATTATTTTTTAAACTAGTATCATTTTGATCCTCGCGCCAAACAGGGCCTTAGTCTTAGAAATGTCTCGAGGTGTCTCGAAGTGTCCTTATATGTTCAAGAAGTGTTTTTTATTTTTTTTAAATATTATTTCAGTAGAACATGCCTCGTGGCGTGTTTGACACCGTGTCCACCTTTGTCCATGTGTCTGACATGGAGACGTCATTCTTTTTAGAGGTGTCCATGCTTCATAGGTGGTGAAGAAGGAATATTTAAGGAAGATGAGGCTTTCATCAATGGAGATGGAATTGTCATCCCAAAATTGGGGAATTGCTGACAAACCCAAAGGGAAGACCACATAAGCAAAGCACCAAAAAGGGAAATTTTGAAGGAGATACTAGAAGTAGATATCTTGCAAATCAAGGCTAAGGAAACTCCAAAGCCCTAGGCTACTGAAAAAGTGAAACCTCAATCTTTGGAGGCTATTGTCGGAGCAAGTGCTATTAAGTAAACGAAGTTTAAACCTTCGAAGGTTGATGTTGGGGGAGTTGGTGCTGAGGAGAACTCGGAGGTAACTATTAAGAGAACTTCTACTATCAAAACCCGGAGGTTGTAACTATAGAATACTTGAGGACCTTAGGGAAAGAAACACCGAGAGCTTAAGCATATGAAAACATGGAGGGAAGAGACCCTCATTATATGTGACAGCAACTTTGGGAGACCTGATGAGGAAGAAACTTTTAGACATAAGGGTTGGAGTGGCCAACTTACAAACAACAACCAAGCCTTAATCCCACTAGGTGGGGTCGGCTACATGAATCCTTTGTTTCTATTGCCCTCTATCAGTTACCAAATTTTTATCTAAGTTTAAATAACTAAGATCACTCTTTATAGTTTCTTGCCATGTCTTCTTTGGTCTCCCTCTTCCTCTTTGTACATGGGCAAAATCTAGTAACTCAAATTTTCTAACTGGAGCTTCAATTGGCCTACGATTTAGATGTCCAAACCATCGAAGCCGACTTTCTCTAAGTTTATCCTCAATTGGTGCAACACCAACTTTCTTTCGGATATACTCATTTCTCATTCTATCCTTTCGTGTATATTCACACATCCACTTTAACATTCTCATTTTTGCAACGTTTATTTTATTTGCATGTTTCTTCTTTACAGGCCAGCATTCAGCACCATATATCATCGTTGGTCTTACTACAGTTTTATAAAATTTACCCTTAATTTTGGATGGGATTTTTCTATCGCATAACACACCAGAAGCATTTCTCCATTTTACCCAGCCTGTTTGAATCCTGCTAATAACGTCATTATCTATTTCGCTATTATTTTGTATAATTGATCCAAGGTATCTAAAGCGCTCACTCTTCTTGACAATTTGATCACCAATTGTCACATCTCCAATATAAATAATTCTTTCTTGACTAAATGTGCACTCCATATATTCAGTTTTTTATCTACTGAGATGCAAACCTTTAGATTCTAGAGCATTCCTCCAAAGCTCTAGTTTCGCTTTAGCTCCCTCTTTAGTTTTCTCAATAAGGACAATATCATCTGCGAAGAGCATACACCAAGGCATTTCATCTTGGAATATGTCCAGTCATGACTTCCATAATCAAAGCAAAAAGATACGGACTTAAAGCCGAGCCTTGGTGTAATCCAACTGTAATAGGAAAATCCTTAGTCAAACCTCCTTGTGTCCGAACAGAGGTAACAGCTCCTTCATACATGTTTTTAATAACTTGAATATAAGCAGTGCA
>JAEMOT010004287.1:160270-181001 GCA_019297695.1 Apostasia ramifera
AACTCTCCAAAGTACTTCTCTTGAGACTTTATCATAAGTTTTTTCCAAATCAATAAAAACCAAATGTAAGTTTTCCTTTCTCTTCTTAAATTTCTCCATTAAACTTCTTAGTAAATGAATGGCTTCTATAGTAGATCTACCTGGCATAAAACCAAACTGATTCTTAGTAAACTTCTTTGTTCGATCACCCTCTCCCAAAGTTTTAAAGTATGACTCATTAATTTAATTCCTCTATAATTGGCACAATTTTGTACATCGTCTTTATTCTTATAAATAGGTATTAATATACTCTTTCTCTATTCATTTGACATCCTTTTAATCTTCAAAATCATATTAAACAATCTAGTGAGCCAAGAAACTCCTTCATCTCCTAAGCACTGCCAAACATCAATTGGGATGTTATCTGGTCCTACTGTTTTTTTATGTTTCATTTTCTTTAAAGCTTATCAGACTTCAGCTTTACTAATACGTCGGATGTAAGAGTAATTTTTACTTTCTTTTAGGGTACTGAATTCTGTAAAATCAATTGAATTTTCACAATCTTCATTGAAAAGCTGTTGAAAGTAACTCATCCATCTATTTTTGATATCTTCTTCCATAAAAAGTACTCTTTGATTTTCATCTTTAATACATTTTACTTCAATTAAATTTTTAGTTTTTCTATCTCTTGCCTTGGCAATTCTATATAATTGTCTTTCTCCTTCTTTAGTGTCTAGCTTCTTATATAAATCCTCAAGAGCCATATTTTTTGCATTGTCTACTGCTTTCTTAGACTCTTGTCGAGCCACTTTATATTTCTCCCACTTATCATTATTTTTGTTTTTAAATCAATCTCTATATCAAATCTTCTTCTCCTTAATTTTTTCTTATACATCATCTTTCTACCACCAAGTATCTTTATTATTTGGAATCATTCCTTTGAATTCTCCCAGCACATCCTTTGCCACCTTACGGATACAGTTAGCAACTGTCAACCACATAAGATCAGTTTCTCCGTTAATATTTCATTGCCCAAGTTCTAGAACCTTCTTCTTAAGTATACATTTGTTTTCATTCTTTAGATTCCACCATCGAGTCCGAGGATAGAATTTTGACTTATTATTTCTTCTCAAATACTTTATCTCAGAATCTAAAACCATTAATCGATGTTGGGTAGTCAAACATTCACTTGGAATGACTTTACAATTTTTACAATCCAAGCGATCTCGTTTCCTTATAAGAAAATAATCAATCTGAGTTCTTGATGTTCCATTCTTGTACGTGATAACATGCTCCTCTCTTTTCTTGAATAAAGTATTAGCAATTACAAGATCATATGCTGAAGAAAACTCTAAAATAGTTTTACCCTCCTCATTTATCTCTCCAAAACTATATCCACCATAGATATTATTAAATTCCTCAGCAACACGTCCAACATGTCCATTTAAATCTCCTCCAATAAATAATCTTTCCTCCTGAGGTATCTCTTGTATTAACTCTTCTAAACCATTCCAAAATTTTTCCTTTGTGCTCGTATCTAAGCCAACTTGGGGAGCATACACACTTACAATGTTAATAATCATTCCATTGATTATAATTTTTAAAGCCATAATTCTATCACAATTTCTCTTAACTTCCACTACATGATCCTTCAACTTAGCGGACAAAATTAAAAATTGGTATACTGACATTCGTGATGCCACATCATTGTTTGACATGGTGGTTCTACAGGAGTTGAACTTGGCTATGGCAAAGATCATTGATTGTAGTTGATTTCCAATCAAGCCTCCGGTGCTATGGTTTCTTTGAGTATGGATGCTTTGAACAAGTCTTATCGGCACAGGGAGAATTTGACTAAACCAGCCTTCAAGAATGTGGTACTATTTGAGATTGGGCACTGCAAAATCCAATTTCAAAACCATTTGACTGTTGTTAGGGATTACTTCAATATATGACTAGCAATATTTCAATGTCAACTTGAAGAATTAAAGGAGAAGTATCGTTGAGGAGGGAGCTTGGCTTTGAAAGGAAGAAATTTCATTTGGATCTTTGTTGGCGGTGGCCTTTTCCATCATTGGTTTCTTCGGTAAAAGGGATTGATTATGGGCTTTGCTTACCATCTTCATCATGTATGGGGGCATCGACATCGAAAATGCTTCTGATACAAGCTTTTGATGAAGATAGACAGAGGAGATGAGTACTTGATCTGAATGATTCGATCCTTAACGTAGCCTTGCAAAAAAAAGAGGGGAATCCAATTAGAAACAAGGAAATTGCATAGAAGAACAAAAGGGAGACAATAATTTGGTGGTTTGGAGAGGTTTCTTACATTCATAGGGTGGATGGAGCGAGGAAATGTTTTATTATATTAAAAAGGGAGTTTGTTGGAGGCGAGTGCATGGGTGAATTACTTGGGGAAACACTCAGAATTGTTGTAGTGGGGACTTAGGAAGGTTTTTGGACTTTTGGTGGACTTGGAAGAATTTGAACTTCTAAAACCTCACTTGCCCTTGGGGGTAGAAGGCCTCTATTTGTAGCCGAGGAGGGGTACTCTAGCAATTCGCGGTCCTAGTTTGCCAAAGTAACTGCAAGTTAGAGCCGGCTGTGAGGAAGCAGGATCGGGTGCGACGGATCCATTTGATCAATTTTTGGTGATTGGAGTATCTTGTAGTCAATTTGTTGAGAGAGGAGCATCTGAAATGGTGATTTGGCAGCAACAAATTTTAAATTTGGAGGAGGTAGCAAATGAACCTTGTAATTGTATTGTGAATTGTGATAGTAGGTGGGCCCCTTTGGGAATATGGTTGGAAGTATTTTGAATGGCAAATCTCATTAAGACAAGGTTTGGTGGAGCCGACTGAGTAACGCCGTGATGTTAGGGGTTTGGCAAGTTGTTGTGGGGTAACTTTGTAGCTGATGGGGTTTGGGCTGACTTGCTTGAATCGACTTGGTTCGATGTTTTGCCTGTTCAGCATGGTTTAGACTAGTACATCGTAGCATCATGTGGACAACTAAGATTTAATCGAAAATTATAGTGAAGAGTGATCCTATGAAGCACAAGTATAATACGACGATACGAATACAATACGATATGAATATGATATACTAAAATTAAAAAAAAAGTAGAATATGGATATACAAGGATATGATTGTTATATATGTGTATAATATATTATATTCTTATATTTAAGGTGTTGCTCTATTGTAAATCAATATGATTTATATATTATATTGCTATAAATTTCAAAAATATTCTTTAAATTTTTTCAAATTAATTATATTTTTTAAAATATTTTTGATATCACTAAAAATATTACTATATACAATTTAATTTGAAAAAATAAAAATATCATTTAATAATTATTGAATTTTTAAAAATTTTAAACTTAAAATAATATCATAAAATTTATTTAAATATATATAAGTAGATTAATTTTATTTTATTTTAAATCTAACCCAAAGCAATTAACTCGATGCAATTGAGATACAATTGATACTAATACAGATGTTGTGACTTAGACCCATATATACTAACCTGATAAAAGTAGATATATGCTTTCCTCTCTCTGAGTCTCTGACTAAATAAATAGATTAAATAAAAGAGGCTAAAGTCTTTTGTTTTTTGCATTATGAGCTTGATTAAGGTAAAAAAATGATCGACGCCCTATAGAAGCAAAGATGATATCGATTGAGGTAGAAAAGTAGCAACATCATTATTATATGTAAGACTATTACAACACTAGCATACGTGAAGCTTTCTACAATCTTAATTGCATGAGCCCAGTGTATCTCTCCCTCAATTTTAATGTTCGTGTTTATGGATGATTTATGTTTTGTGTATGAGATTTTTTTATTTTTATCGTGTGAGTCAGACCGATTGTTCCAATATGTTTTCTCTAATTCGAAGCATTGAAAAATATTGTACAAGTATCGAATTTTTAAAAAATAAAAATAAAAATTGAGAGTGGCGTGTTGTGTCTAATACGGACATAATACGAATATGTTAGGCTTCACAAAGTTTCAGTGCTTACTCTTGAATGAATGTTTTTGAATTGTTCAAGTTTTCTTAAATCTTTCTTTAATTGATTAAAGCTTTCGGTTTTTTTTTTTTTTTTTGAACTATTTAAAGCTTTCAGTTTTAATCCAACCTTTTTGGGAGTATCGGAGTCCTTGAAACCGCCTTAAGTAACACTTTACATGTGCATGCCTCCAATCTTGCACTTTAATTGTAAATGAGATTAAGAAGGATTGTTTTATTTGGTTTAGGATGCTTTACTATCATGTTAACTTCACGTGCTTTGCCATGTTTAGCATGTTTATAGAATATGTAATTTATTAAGGTTGTATTTGCAATATTTTTTCGAAGTTATAATTTCTTATAACTTGGAATTCGTGCAGGCCTTGGAAGTGATTGATGTGGGACAGCAAACACAGATGGTTTCTGAGCTGGATGGCTCTGTCATGAAATGCATTAGAGATCAGAATGGTAACCATGTAATTCAGAAGTGCATTGAGTGTATTCCTCAAGAAAAGATTGAATTTATCATTTCATCCTTCTATGGACAAGTTTTGGCCCTCTCTACCCATCCGTATGGCTGCAGAGTTATTCAGGTTCTATATCTTTATCATTTCATTCCATTGTTTTTGGTTTTTAGCTCTTTCTGCTTCACTTTTTTATACTTTCTTCTGATCTGACTCCTTGGGCTAACTACAGAGGGTTCTAGAGCATTGCTACGATGCAAAAACACAAAGCATTATGATGGATGAGATACTGCAGTCTGTTTGTACACTGGCTCAAGATCAGTATGGGAACTATGTTATTCAAGTATGTACTTTAGATTTCCATAAAAAAAAAGTATGTACTTTAGATTTGATTGTGTTTTTCCTTCTTAATTGGATGATATAAAAGCTATTGGCGATATCATATGTTGGAGATTTTCTTGTTTCTTTGCTCCATTTTATAACCATATAGATTTGCAGCCTTAATATCTTGCATATAGTGGTTATTATTTCTCTTAGTTCTTCCTTGGTTATATTGGGGCTCAATCTCAAATTTGTTTGGTTGCCGTTATTGCTTATTCAATATTCTACCGTAGCTGTAAGACTGATGATTTGTACTTTGATTTGTTTTAGCATGTCTTGCAACATGGAAAACCTGAAGAGAGGTCTGCTATAATTAGTAAGCTTTCAGGACAAATAGTGAAGATGAGTCAGCAGAAATTTGCTTCTAATGTTGTCGAGAAATGCTTGACGTATGGTACACCTGAGGAACGCCAACTTCTAATAAATGAGATGCTTGGTTCTACTGATGAGAATGAGCCCTTGCAGGTTTGTTCTGCTGCTTTATCTTTTAATTGACTTTTCTAGTTTTCCAGATTATACCATTTTTCCTTAAAAAATGCTCTCTGCATTCCTTCCTTTTTAAATTTAGACATTTTTAGAAGGAAGATGATATACAACTCCCACAACTAGCTCCCAAAGGTTAAAGGGCCTTTGAATATTGGCTTTATCTAATAGCTGTGGTCATAGTGTATTGTACTATCTTCTTAACTATTAGATAAAGTCAATATCCAAAGATCCTAAAAGCTTTGGGAGCTAGTTGTGGGGATATGTACATTGTTTGAGTCTTGAGACTAGGTTCCATTTGGTTGGAGGATAAAAAAGATGTTTGGTTCGATTTTTTGGTTTTTTTCGAAAAACATGTATGATGTGAAATAAGATGAGTTATATCAAAAATGTGTTGGATGTGAAATAAAATTGATTGATTTATTGAGAATTGTGTTGGATGTGAAATAAAGTGATTGTTTAATGTTAAAATTTATATAGGATAAGATATAAAATAATTTTAACATTTTTTTAAATAAATTGAAGTTTTTTGTCACGATTATTTTAGTCGTGACTTTTTTATCCACAAACCAAATAGAGCCTAAGGGTTTGTTGTTTATTCATTCATTTTTGAAATGTTGTATTTGTCATTACCATTTTATTTGTTTAGTTAATTTTTCATGTTTTGGACTATTACAATAAAAATTACTTCTGGGCCATAACTTACAAGCTTAAATTTTTTGGATGGTTGGTAAGTAAATATTTAACATGGAATCAGCACCAAAGGTCTCTAAGCTCAAGCCCTAGTGAGCCCCAATTATTTCTAGCATGTGGTTGAGAAAAAAAAAACTCTATGCTGAATTGAATATAAAGCAAATTGGCTTGCTTATGAGGGGGTGTCTAAGAATATAAAATTATATTTGGGAACTTACAAGCTTAAGCTTTTAGGATGGTTGTTAACTGGAGATTTAACATGTACCACATGTTTTGCTTAATATAGATGCAATAATGTTTCGCTTTATTGTAAAGGCCAATGTCCTGGAAATGATGTAACCATATTAGATTCTAATGTTGTTCAAACGAGACAAGTAGCTGTCAGATGGGCTTACTTCTTGCCTACACAATATTCACTTAACCAATTAGCCATGGGTTAGTTGAGTAGTCGTAACAGTTATCCAATACTCTTAGTCGTTTTATATCTCCTACGACACCCCTAGATATCAATCACTTGGGATATGTGGACATTTAGTTCATTTCAGTCACTGTCGTTATCTAACTGCTTCCTAAGATAGGAAATGCTTGTTCTGGTCCTCATTGAGCTTCAACAAGTTGAACAAAGTTGATACCCGACGAACGTTATATAAATTTCTCAGTAGCGATGAACTGTGATTTTGGACAATTTGCATTATCTTCATTTGTTATGTTCGAAGCTTTCTCTCTGCATGTTGTGGTACAAAGTATGGGCAAACCTCTTTAATTGCACTGTTATCTTTCCGTAGAGCTTTATACTTTATGTATGGTTCCATTACTTTCATTGTGTATATCTGTCTGTTACCTTGTCAACAATTGTTAAAGGTACATATCTCCATATTAGAACATCACATATAGGCTTTCCTAATGAATGAAACAAACAAAGAAAAGCAAAACCAGGATGTTTGCAAGAAGTTTTTGGTTGGAACACGGATTAGCATTGAATTGGACAGTCAAGATGATGCCGTGTGCTGAATTAAAATTCAAATTCAAATTAATTAGAGTTATTGGAGATTTTTATATTAGTTTTATTTAGATTTAGTTTGATTTGATTTGATTCAAAGCAAATTTTGGAGATTTGAAGATTTACCATATTTTGAGCTGATTTTATTTTATTGTAATAGAATTAGTTTTATATTTGCTTTTATTTATTTGATATTTTATTTTCTGTATTTAATATTATATTTTTAAATTTTTTCATGAGATCTCTCTGTATAAAGAGGTCGCCTTGTATTATAATAATAAGTAACATTTAATGAATGAAATTATGTTTAAGTTTTCTCAAAACCTTGATCTGGGCTAAGGGGTCAATATTTCGATGAAGGAAAGGGTGGGTTAGCTTTTAGTGAGAATTCTCAAATTAGCCTAGTTATCTACTTTCCAAAAAAAAAAATTTTTTTATTTGTTGCTCTCTTTCGCTCTCCGCATCATCTTCGAGCACCTCCAGCACTTTACGCACCCGCCCACCTCCGGAGCTTGCCCGCCTCTTACTCCCGCTATCTCTGACACGCGCCCACCTCTGCTGTCTGCTGCTTCGCCGAGTAGCTGCTCGGCGACTCGTCACTTTCTTCGCCGCTCGATTTGTTATTTCACCGAAGAAACATGCCACTCGAGCACGCCGACCCGAGCCGCCTGCCTCACTTGTGTCGCTACTACTTGAATTTTTTAGTTAAGGTATAGTTTCTTTTTTGAATTAAATTAATCTGATTATTTGATTTCAATATAAAATTATTCTCTTGACTTGGATTATTCATTTGACTCTAATTGCACAACCTGACATTTATTTGAGTGATAATTGCTATTGGATCTAAGTATGAAACATCTATTCCAAATTCCTGAATTTCGGATCTGATTTATTGATTTTAAGTTGACGCTCTAATTTAATTTGATAAATTCTTATTTATCAAACAATTCAGTTTAATTTTAATTTTAAAATATTTTTAATTTTTTTATTTTTCATTCTATTCAACTTAGTATCAGAGTATGGTTTAGATTATGGCATTTTATTTGATCATTTTTACATATTTTGCATTATATTATTTAATCTTATTTTATTTTTCGTTGTCTGATATAAATGTTATGTGAGCACGGGCTCTAAAATAGAAACATTATTATTCGATTTTATAGCTTGGTTTGATCGTATATTCTCATCTCCGAAGTCATAATCTATAGTAGAAATCATGATTAATTCTTATTTTTTTTGGTGATTTGAATTATTTATCATATAAATAGTAAAAAATAATTTAGATCGTTATTTTAATTTTTGTGGCTAGAACGAGTTAGAAAGGGTTAAATGCGTGAAATTAATGCTTCTTGGTGAAGAAAAATACTATATTAAAGACTTGAAAGATCAATGCCCTTGGGATAAGTTTAGGTTGCTTGAGACATGAGATAAAACCAAAATTTACTTACATAGGAGATATTCTTTTTCATCTTATAGAGTTAACTCTATAGTTCCTAAACAATATGATCCTAGACTAGTACTCTTTGTTCCAATTTTTGCTCCTATTGCTAAACCTATTGAGATTATAGGTGATCCATCTAGTTCCCTTACGAAAGAAGTATTGAATGAGTTCTCTACAAAAGTCTTTATTCTTCCTGAAGTATTGAAATTCGATTCTTTACTTATATTCGTTTATATAACAGTACGAGAAGTATGATGATGAAATGTATGAGAGATAATTATAAGATAAAAGTTGAAAGTTAAATTGAGGAAACAGTCATACAGTTGAGTCATAAAGAAGAGTAGATTATAGATTCGACATAGACCATGAAATCATCTTACTTTATTGATGACACTATTGTTCACATTGAGATGATTATGGGTCACGATTGTTGTGAGGTCAACAGGTTCGATCTAGTTAAGCATAGTTATGCATATCCTTGATTTAGTAAAAATTCGACACCTATAGACTTATGTGGGCAAAGGGTGTATAAGATTGGGTGGTTGATTACGTGGACATCTAGCTAGTGTGCTGTACAGTTTGCTAAATATTTCTAAAAAACTTTATGACACTTATTCGAAATTATGTTTCTTATGACTCTGACCTAGTTTTCTCATGCCTATAATTAGAATTAATCATCTAATAGACACCAGTAGAGTCATGAGTTAATTTTCTTTTAATATCGTATGATTGAGCCTAGTCAGTATTTGCATTTGCATTTTATTTTAATTTTTTGTATGTGTTAGTTTTTTTATTTATATATTATAAAATAAGTAAAATCAATAAAATTAATAGTTAGTTATTATAATTAAATGCAGAATTTTTTTAAAATATTTTATTGTGATAATTTAAGATAATTAAATTTTTAATTTAATTTATTTTGAAATTTTTATTAAATTAGATCAAATGAATAAGTTTGAATATTATCATTAGATCATGAGAATAGTTGAGACTTTCAATATTTCAGATTTATTAGTTATCAGGATGCAACAGTAATACCTAGTGAGGCCTTAATCTTTTATTCACTTTTAATGTAACTTTACCCACGAGAGTTCACAGCTAAAATCCACCTCATATTTATTTAAAGCTAATTGAATAAACTTGTTAAGCAAGTAATTTTAATTGAATTTGATTATCAGTGATATTTAGTTCGGTGGTGATTTTTATCTTTTTAGGAGACTCAGAGGTTACAGCTAATCTGACATACTCAGAGACATGAGTCGCATGATCCATACTCGATGGGATCGAGTTGCTCCCACCTGGGAAGAATTGGTGGGGACACAGATTAGCATTAAATTGGACAGCTAGAATGACATCATGTGCTGAATCAAAATTTAAATTCAAATTAATTAGAGCTATTGGAGATTTTCATATTAGCTTTATTTAGATTTGATTTGAATTAGAGCATATTTGGGAGATTTGAAGACTCATCATATTTGGAGCTGATTTTATTTTATTGTCATAGAATTAATTCTATCTTTACTTTCATTTATGTGACATTTTATTTCTTACATTTAATATTGTATTTTCAAATTTCTTTATAGAATCACTCTATATAAAGCGGTCGTTTTGCATTATAATAGTAAGCACCATTTGATGAATGAAATTATGTTTGAGTTTTCTCAAAGCTTAAATTCAAGTGAAGAAAAAGATTGGGTTAGCCTTTGGTGAGAATCATCAAATTAGCCTAATTTTCTACTTTCCAAAAAACATCTCTTTCATCCATTGCTCTTTTTCTCTCTCCACATCATCTTTGAGCGCCTCCAGCACTTTACGCACCCACCCACCTTCGAAGCTCGCCTACCTCTGACGCTCGCTGCCTCTTTGTTTCCTGCCTCTAACACGCGCCCATCTCAGTTGTCTGTTTCCTCACCGACCAGCAGGAGGCGACTCACTGCTCGACTCGCTGCTTCATCTGAGAAATGTGCCACTTGAGCACGCCGACCCGAGCCGCCTGCTTCACTTATGTTGCTATTACTTGAATTTATCATCTACTATTTGAATTTTTTTTATTCGAATTAATCTGATTATTTAATTTCAATATACAATTATTCTCTTGGCTTGGACTATTCATTTGGCTCTAATTGTGCGACATGACATTTATTTGAGTAATAATTACTGTTAGATCTAAGTGTGCGACATCTATCCTAAATTTCTGAACTTTATATATGATTTATTGAATTTAAATTAATGCCCTAATCTAATTTGAGAAATTTTTATTTATCAAACGATTCAATTTAATTTTAATTTTAAAATATTTTTAATTTGCTGGATTGAACTTATATATCATATAATTTATTTAGAAAGTATTTTGTGTTTAATTAAAATAATTTGTTAATTAATTTTGCTAAATATAAATATAAAATATCATTTTTTTATTTTTCTGTCCCACATTAGTTTTTCCCAGGGCACTGCTACTTTGTTATAAAATCTTTCCTTTATTAAAATTTTTTTGCTTTCGACTTTTGATCACCTTGTTTTTCAAGTGAACTACAGCATCTGTACAAATTTCCATATGCATCTGTATTTTCAATGCGATATTTAGAATACAGATTAACCTGATACGTAATAGCGTATTACTTTTCTGGTCGTTATTTACTTTCAGAATGATCTATCAAAGCGACTTAAGACTTTATATAGAGCTTATACGCTTAATGCTTGTGAAAAGAACTGCTTTACTGAAGGCAAGCACTTTAATTTTGCCGTTGTTCAATATGGCATACTGTTCATTCATAATATTCATGCCATCCTGGTCCTTATATTTTTATTTTAGCTATGTAAATCCCCTACTAGTCTTCCTGTTAAGATTTGTGCTAATTTGTAACTATTCAGGATTGTATATAGCGAATCTTGTTCTTATATCTAGGCTGGTAGATAGAAGCTTACGATACATCATTGCATATTCCACTATAATTATTTCTTCCTGGTAGGGGTGTCCCATTGGCACTGATAGAAAAAAGGGACTTTTAACATAATTAACATAAAAAGGTCTCATCTACATATTAAATACCTAATGTCTGTTTGATCATATTAATTTGGGTTAAAATTAACCATACAGGTTATTTTCACAAAAAAAACTTACAGGTCTAACATACATAAATTTCAACATTAAATTAGTAATATTTCAAATCCTGCACAATTTTTAACATTAAAACTGACTTTATTCATGCTAAACAGCCACATAAAAGCTAACACTTCCATCACTCTCTTTGTGGCAAATTGTTTTTTTTTTATCGTACTTTGTGGCTGATTGTTAACTGCTGTTTATTGCGCTTAAAAAACTGTCCAATGGCTTGTATCCCTTCATTCATCACTCTCTTTGCCTGAAATTGTTAATTGCTGCTTAATCGCGCGTAAAAAGCTCTCCAATGGCTTGTATCCCTTTATTGTGGATCTTTTCCAGTGTTATGACAAGTGTGTCCTTGTACTCGTTGCTAATATGGAACCATGGTTCAGCTTGGAGTGGCATGAATGGTGAAGTAGAGGACGGTATCATCTATAGGGGGAAGGAGTGGCATCTTTTGTCAATTCGATGAAAAGATCGACGCTTTAACTGGAGTATTCCTAGAATCGGTTGATCGCATATGTTAGCTCTGTGATTTTTATTGAGTATTTAATATGAAAATAGGCATTTATTTTGTTATGTGTTTAAACGACTGGAAAATTTATAGATAGGATCATGTCTAGTTTAATTTAATGCATTTCATGTTGGACAACAGGCAATGATGAAAGATCAGTTTGGCAACTATGTGGTACAGAAAGTCCTTGAGACTTGTGACGATCACAACCGTGAACTGATTCTTTCCCGTATCAAGGTCCATTTAAATGCACTGAAGAGGTATACGTATGGGAAACATATTGTTGCGCGAGTCGAGAAGCTGATTGCAACTGGAGGTAAACTTGCACTTTCTTGTTTTTGCACTTTTTGTTCTTTATACTCGGTCTTGATAAGAGAGCATTGATGTTCTTAGTACTGCTCGTCCAAGGTCACTTGTCAAAGATCCTAGGAATTTTTGACGGTCTTTGAATGTAATGACAGCTTTTCAACGACACCAAAGACACATAGTATCGACAAAGGAATGATAAAACTCTTCCAAGCAGGATCTTATGCAACTTGAAGAGATTATACAATGGAATACATCATAGAGCTTTAATGTGAAAACACTTTCTCACAATCACAACTTAGGTAATTAGCTTAATTGAAGAGTGCTTGAGTTTACTTACCTAGAATTTGAGAGTTCTAGATAGCTGGCAGAGAACCAACTTCTTTTCTATCCTTCCTCTTCATCTTAAGGACTTTAGCATGCTGAATTTCCTTCGGAACTGCTGATTGTCTTCACCGCTGAACCTCATTTCTGGTGATGGCTCTCCTGGAGTACCTCTCTTTCGGAATTTAGAAGTTTTCAGTGTTTTCTGCACTCACTTTATAATAAGTAGCGATGGTTTCTTTCCCTTGAAGTGTCGAGAATGACCTGCATCTTATTGTCTTGGCATTACCACTATCTCAAAAAAAAAGAAAAAAAAGGCAGGAGGCTTATGTTGTCATTCTTCCATTCTCTAAAACACATTGCTTTTAGCTTCAAATTCCTAAAGATCTCCTTCCTTCGAGGATTCCTAAAATGGTTTCAATTCTCTAATGCTTCATTGAGGTTTTTCTTTCGTCAAATCCTACCTTCGATCAATGATTCCATGTGTCAAAGATTTCCTTTGCTTATCGAAACTTTGATGATTCTCTTCGTCACTTCGATGATGAATTGTCTTTTTCGAAATAATCTTTTTTGAGAACACTTGTTTTTGAGGATAACTCTGTTCTACTCAAACTTTCTCCTTCACTCTCATAAGAAGAGATATCACAACATACAGTAACTTCTTCTTCTCCGACCTTCTAACTATGCGAGCTTTTTGGCTTTCATTTGAATGATTTCCTTTTGCTTTGCTCCTCCAAGTCCATGATCAAAAGAAGCATCAATTATCATCTGGCGTGTTTAGTTCGATGTTATCTCAATGTTATGTCATGTTATCTAGATGTCATCCAATTAAACAATAAAAATCTATAGATAACATTACATCAAGATACATTGAACCAAATGTCTCAGATTATATTCTCATTTGCCAATAGTTAAGAAAAAGTGGCTTTCACACATATTCCAGTATTTTATTCCTTTGCTATGATATGAATAATATAGGTTGACAAGAAAATCTTGTATCGTGAACTTCATCATATGCATAGGGAGGTCACCTTACAAAAATGGCTCATGCATATTTGCCACTAGGTTCAGTAAGATCGTGTTGGAAAAAACGCCTTGGCACCTGTTGGATCGATTTTTTTGATCTATGGTCATAATATTTCCTTGGGTACAAAGAAGCTTGATTTAAATCCAATCAGTTCGAATGTGTATCATTCGTATAGGAGATTTTTCAGTTGGGGAAATCCATGGGAGCAAGAATTTGACAGTAGAAACCATTTTTTCAATTGGTGCAAGTAGAGTTGATTTATATAATGGAAAACATCTCTCTTATTCCAAAATATTCAATGTATAGAGTGGTAGAAAGAGCTTTCCAAAAGGTCAGTAACTCAGTATCTTATTATGAATTAGTGAACTGGGGAGGATTTTTAAACTTTTTGTGCAGAATAAGAGAGAGCATGTGCGATCTCTAACATCAACCTCCAAATTCGATCAATATCTCTGAAGCTTTTGTATCAATTTTTACAGAGAGGAGGATGGCGATGGGTTTGAGTTCTTGAGACAGAGGAAGTCGAGGATGTTTTTGAAGAATTTTGTACATATAGTGACGTTAAAGATTAGCAATCACCCGGTGGAGTTTTTGTATCTTATCTGCATAAATGCCCTTGAGCTGTAAATAAAAGATAGGTAAATTATAATAAAGTTCCTTTTCCATATTTCTTTTTTTAGATAAATATGACTTGTGTAAAGATGGCAGAATGTGATGGAAGCAAGTTTTGTACAAAAGAAACATTGCAGTGTAAGCATCCTTCTTTCGATGTTTTTTATGTAAACTACTCTGTTTTTGCTTCTATTGTATGTCTGAATGTATCAAATCGAGTTCAAGCTTGTGGGCTTTTACTTGAATCAAAGTTATCAATTTTGAGTTAGTTTTCAATTTGAATTATGTGTGGCTACCAGCTTTTCTTCTTGTTAAATATACATATTAAAACAGTGTAAACTGCTTAAAACATATACTTATGTATATCTCAAGTTGATTTTGAGTTGTGTGATTTGCAAATCTCAAGTGAAACTGGTGTCATAATTGCCAGTCCCACCACTTCATCAACACATCTGTCTGTTTGCGGATGTGTGTCTCTCTCTGTCTGTTGTGTCTGTGTCCGTGAGTGTGTTTTTTTGTTGTGTTTGTGTTCGTCTGTATGTCTTTGTGCCTATGTCAATGTTTTTATGTGTCTCTATGTGTTTATGTGTTTGTGTGTGTATCTCTTTTGTGTTTGTGCGTGTCTGTGCGTGTTTGTGTGTGCGTTTGTGTCTCTGTGTTTCTTTCATTGCAGTGTAAAAGACTTGATTCTCGATGACCCGGTCAATTAACCTTACTTTAAGGGAACCAGAGGCTTTGTCCCAATGTCAAGTCTTACATCTTTGACAGAAAAAACCTAAGTTGATCCAGAAAATCTAGAGTACTGGAGGAGGCATGGAGAGAAAGAGTTTTAAATCCCCGAATAAGTTTAGAGGTCCAGAGATCTAAATGTGAAAAGGATTTGTACTTACAGGATCTTGAGGTCAAACTCCAACCTCGAGAAGAAATAGATCCTGCATCGAAGACTTTTTTGAAAGCGAAGACGCGGGATAGGTCTCAAGAAAGAAGGATATAGAGAATACTATTCCTAAGGAAAGTTTTAGTGAGAATTAAAGAAGACTTTTTTCAAGGAACTTTCATTCTTTGAGGATCAAAGTATGAAGAAAACTCCCTAATGTCATTATCAAAGTTCCCAAATCTATGAGAAAACTTGCTTGAGACTCATACTTAAAAATTTGTATTAGGTGAGATTGAAACATGATGTGGACTTAAAAAAAAGCCTTTAAGATGAGATTAATTTGTCTTGAGGGAGAGTAATGCCTTGACTAGGATAACTCGTCGAGTTGAGAGAAGGAATGTTGTTGGGGATTATTCCTCGAGAACCCTGCTAAAGGGCACTACTCATGGAACATCCCGAATATAGAGGATATCATGAAGAGGTTTCATTGCACAAAGAGAAGACTCTTGAGGAGAAGAACCACCTACAACTCGAGAGAAAAGACTCCGATAATGATGATTTAAAGTTGGGAAAGCATGAGAAAAAGCAATGAGAATTTTTGAATAAGAGCATATACTTGGAGATTCTCCAACCGAAGAAGAAACCGAAGGACAATTCTAGAAACAAATGTCGTTTAGAAATTTTTTAAACTAAGTAGTTCGAGAAATCATCCATCTGAATAAGTTTTTTAGGTCCACCCATGCTCGAAAGTTTCAGCATTTTACTTGAAAACTTAGAAAATTAGACGGTTGAAAAATTCAAGAAGATTATTCATCAAATATGAAATTTTAAATAAAACATTATTTAGTTTACATTATACATAGATTTTGTTATTAAATATAAATTATATTTTACATTTTATATATAATTTTTTAAAAAATATTTATTTTATATACTAAAAAATATTAATATTTAAATAATTTTAGGGCAAATTATACTCAAGTCCCTGAGTTTAATATTTAATAACGTGCAGGTCCATATTTTTAAAATTATAATATTAGGGATCTTGAGTTTTAATAAATTATCAAATGATTTTTTTTTTATTATTATTAAAATTTTTTAGAATTATCATTCTATTCCCGCCCCTTCTCTCTCCTCCCGATCCCGCCGGGCGGTCGTCGGACCCGTCGGTGGCCGCGCAGCCCGCGCGCGTGCGAGGGATCGGGAGGAGAGAAAGAGAGACGGATAAAATGATAATTTTAAAAGCGTGAACCTGTGTGTTATTAAGTGTTAAATTTAGAGATTTGGGTGTAATTTGCTCATAATTTTATTATATATTATTGCTCCAACATGATCTTTCAATAAAATAACGCTTATACATTTAATAAATCTAAAATCTTTGATTTTTCTTTTGGGGGTTCTCCCATAATAAAATGTCTAGAAAGTCCTCAACAGAAAGTACATGGATGACTTGACTCAGTTTGGCCGAGTCAAAGATAATTTTTTTATTTATTCTTTGTTTTCCACAGATTACTTTACTAATTTAAGTAAATATATATATAATTTTTTTTAAAATAGATATTATTTTTATTGTAAAAAAATATTTATTTTCATATTTTTTATAGTTATAATTGTCTGATGGTACCTAAAAAAAGGTAACACTCATTTAGAATACTCATCTATGAATGAGTCAATTTATTTAATTTAAAATTAGGGAATAATGTGAGGGACCTAAATGCTATTTGCCCATTAATAATTGACGACCGTTGACCAGACTTGGCTTCGACGCGTTGCCATCAATTTAAATTAAAGAGCAGTTTGTTAATAATTGATTATTGTTTATCAAAAAAAGTGTTAATTAATCTTAAAAAAATATTAATTGTTGGCTAAATTACTCTTTAGTTTCTTTATACTAAGACAGTTGCTTCTGAACCTCTGTATTTACTTATACGAGGTACTAGTTATTTTTTTGTTAAGTCCCAGTCCCTAAAATCAATTCAATCGCTGCATATTCAGTCACATATGTAACATTGATGGTTTTAAGTTTTGTCGAAATTGATCAGGTTCATCGGCTTCATTTCAAATCAAGTTTAGATTGATCCAAAATTTACCTGTTTCGTTTTTATTGAAACTTACAATTTTAGAACAAAAATTTCTTGATGAATTTCCCATTAATAAAATCAAAGATTACGACATGTATTATAACAAAACTATCGAAACTAAAATCATCAAAAATATCAAAATTACTGAAACTGGTACTTGCAATTTGTGAGTGAACCGAAATCAAAACCGTATTTTAAAAACTCGGACCATGAGATTAACTAGATTAAATTGCATGTTTCTCTAAGGTAGGGCATCCTTACATGAAGATCCTCAAGATTGAAATTATGTAACCTTATCTTGCACTGTCAGTGTCATTTGGTCTACTGATAAATAAAATCATTAAATTGTGTAAATTTTACCTTTTCATCATTACTCATCTCTCTTTTTCTTTCCAAAACTTAACCAAAGTTTAAGAACTTATCTCTCTTTTTCACGAGGCGGTGAGGCCATCCCCTAAATGCCGTCACCCTCCATCTTCGTAGTCTCCACTTCGCCATTCGAGCAAAAGTAGCTGGCTATGGCAGGCGTTTTCAATCAAGTCCATAAAGTAGTGTGCAAGAAGAAAAGATATTAAAACAAGGAACAGCCTAGTTCAAAAAAAGCTAATTAATTAGTATTCAGTGTGAGCATTTTCAGCTTAAATGAACTTGTCAAAAATATGAGAATTAACCTTATAAGGGCTCAACGAGAAACAAAACTCTAATACAAAGATCAAAATTTTAGGCTTCCAAAAAGTTGTGGTCTACATGCACTCACTTGCAAACTACCCAATAAAAAATAATAAATAATGAAACAAATATCTGAATATATAAATGTATATTTTTTCTTCTCAAATTTTCTAATTGGGTTGTACACATGATGTCATTATCTATTTTAGTTGATGAAGATTAAGGCGAGTCAAGATTGTGTTAATGTTCTAATCAATTATGATGCGCCTACAAATCCTCCCAAAATTGATGTGTTTATAATGGGTTAAAATTTAGGCCAGTAATACCTAATTTGACAAGGGCTGTCTGTAGTTCTACCTCTTAGTTAGATTTATGTATAGCAAAATCTATATTATAGGGCTGAGAGAGAGCATATGAGATAGTAATAGTTATTGGGTTTGATCAGCCAATAAGGGGCTGCCATGTCAGCACTGGATGGCTCCCACCATTAACATAACATCCTCTTATTGGCTGGCTGAACCCAATAGATTTTCTGTGACGAAGAGATGTGTTGGGTTTGGAGGAGTATCGTGAAGGACAGCTTTAAGGATGAATGGGGACAACAAGTGAGCATGAAACTGTTGAGGGTTTGGCATTTTGATTAGTGGTCAAATAATTAGCCACAATTAAATCTCACTCTTTGCATGTAATCGCCTTCAAAGGAACAATCCACCCAAACCTATTGAGTCTAAATTACACATTGGATTATTTCGATTAAATATGTTACGCAGAGCCATTAGTTCTTACCGGATCAATTGGTAATTACTACAAATTGGGTCACCATTCACTCAATGTTCTCTTGGTGGGTCATCGTTCTAATTAGCTTCACTTGTTGAACTCGTCAACACTTTTATTGGTAGAAATTGTTGAGTCATTGTTCTAACCTTGACCAATTTGACTCGGCCCAAAAGAACTACAATAATATTAGAGCTTAATGATAAACATTGTTCTTTGAATAGCGGGTAGCTCACATTTTATTTTAACTATAATGTATTTAAATAGAGTAAGTAAGTTTTGAGTGTTTTGTTTGAACACAGGTAATGATCTGTCTTTTAGGTTTGATAATTAATGGTGAGAGGGTTGTAGGAATGTATCATTTTAAATTGAGATGAGAGGAGAGTTTCTGAGCTATATAACTAAATAGTATGATTTTAATATGTAAAAATATCTTTTGAGAAAAAATGGTAAGTCTAATGATAAAAAACTCCATGATTAAGTATTTTTGAGCTGGAATAGTACTAAGATGGATGATCTTCCTAGAAAATACTCAAGTCACATAACTCCCTAAAGTCAAAGTAGACGATACCTTTATGTTTGAATATGGGATACTACGATATGATATCGAAGTCGATCTCTCACAGTATGATGTGGTTCAAAAATAAATTAAGTTAAAGTTAGTGAGCCTACAATGACTTGTGATTGAAGAGAAGCAGAGTGGTTGCTAGGATATTCTAAGAGAAAAGAATTACTAGTATAATGTGCGTCTCTTAATAGACTTCTAAGCTTGATAATGAGTTGTCAGAAGGATATAAAAATGAATAATTTTACATCAAAAAAGATAAGAGTTCCTTAGCTGTATAAGTAGATAATATAATTTAGAAAAAAGTATGAGATCATTAACGAAAAATTTCATAGTTAAACGCACATGAGTTAAAGTAGAAATGCGATAGAATGTTATTTTCTAAAAAATACTAAAATTATAATTTTTTTTTAAAATTAAAGTAAAAAAGTAATCAACTAATAAGTGGGACACACTGGCATTGATTCCAGCTGCTTTCAAATAGCAATCCAAACTAAGCTGGTTGGAATCTTGATGTAGGTCTCCATTCACACAAAATCCAAACTCATCCTTTTCAGAATCTGGAGGGGCACGGGATGGCAAAATCAAACAATTAAGATGGGTATTTTGGTCTAATCAAATTTGCCCAAAACATTAAACGCGGCAAGAATATGCATCACTTCGTTGAGAATCAAGGGGAGCAGGTAAAAGGTTCAAGGAAACTTGCATTTGGGTCTCTCAAGTTGAACCTCCCTTTAACGCAGGTCCATAGATTTTTAAATCGTATCACGTATGTCCTTATTGGCCAATTTTAATTTCGCATATGTATTTGGGTCTTCAAATATATTTCACTATGCCCTATTAGTACAACCTTCTTGATGTGTAGTTAGAAAGACTTTTCTGATGAGGTGTGACAGTATATTTCATCTTATGAATCTGTAACTCCTTCACAAAGAGATATCCTTCATAGCTAGGGGTGGCAATTTATATCCATACTCGATTAAACTGCCCTGATCCACCCCTAATGGGACGGATATGGGTACTCAAATTTTACTTGCGACCCGCAACTCACCCTACTTCGTTATAAAATAGGGCGGGTACAGGTATGAATCAACTATACCCGCCTTACCCCACCCCGCCCCGTTATGCATATATTTTTATCTATTCTTATATAGGCTTATATAGAGTAAAAAAAAACTGCATTAAAAATGAAAAAAATATAAGACCTTGCTTTTATAGTGTAATATTCACTATGTGGCTACTATTTTTGTTGTTTCAAATAGAGTAAAATAATTCGATTTTCATTAATATTAGTAAGGAAACGGGACGGGGCGGGGCGGGTACGGGTTTGTGAAAACTAGAATAGGGCCGGGGCGGGGAGGGACAGAAATAAGTATGGGGCGGGTATGGGTAATGAATAATATATAGCGGGGTGGGTATG
>JAEMOT010004287.1:190691-247057 GCA_019297695.1 Apostasia ramifera
CAAAATTTTTTCTTTGTGCTCGCATCTAAGTCAACTTGGGGAGCATACACACTTACAATGTTAATAATCATTTCATTGATTATAATTTTTAAAGCCATAATTCTATCACAATTTCTCTTAACTTCCACTACATGATCCTTCAAGCTCTTATCCAGAATTATACCCACTCCATTCTTATTTTTATTCTTACCAGAGTACCAAAGTTTAAAACCTAGGCCATCAATTTCCTTAGCTTTCTCTCCAACCCATTTTGTTTCCTGCAGGCACAAAATATTAATCTTTCTATAAATCATAATATCCACCAACTCCATTAGCTTGCCCGTCAGGCTGCCTATATTCCAAGTTCCTAATCTAATCCTACTTACTTGAGTTCTACTATGATGGACTAGCTTCTTTACCCGCATCCGTCCATGATGTGGGGACCCTTGCTCATTTTTCACTACACCCGGGCGCCGATGCAGCGGCCCTTGCTCATTTTTCACTGTATTCAGGCAATACAGCGCGTCGCTTCCAGGGAACGCCCTAGCTTTAACGCAATTTTCTAAAGGATTCATGTCATGATTGATTCGACAAGTTTTACGCTGGCTGTCGACTGCCTAACGCAACCCTCCGCGTTTCTCATCCGGGACTTGGGACCCGGCAACGGAAGAGAAGATTCTTTGATTAACGAGTGAAAAAGAGAAGAATGTGATTACTGTTCATCTCTGTGTTGGCTCATCTATTTAATATTTTTCACTTATTTTGTATCAACGTGTTTTATGAATCTATGATTTTATTTTTCAATGTCAACTGACATGATGCTTTTTTAGTATAACCAGAACATGTTGATCTCGAGTTATTTGATCCCAGTTGATGCTTGATTATAAATCTGAATGATTGGATTTGGTTTGGCTCGTTGCTATACCCTATCTAGTGCTGATCTGGAGCTTGTATCTATCATGATCTGGCTTGATCTAACTTTTAGATATTTAGTTCCTGTCTAACAAAATTTTTACTCTTTTATCTAGAATAAAGGGAGAAGATTTGAAGAAAATGGAGAAGACTAGAAGAAAGGGAGAAAATAGAGAATATTTTTATTGAATCATCCAAAGTTGCCAATTACAAAGGTGTAGCCCTATATTGATAAAGTTTCAGCCCAACTAGCAAGAGAAAATATAAGCTAATGAAATGAAATAATAAAATAATAATTTCTACTATGATTAAAATACCCTTTCCTTAATTCTAGAAATCCATATATATGTAAATATAAATACAAAATATTTAAGATCTAACAAACTGTCATCCCCTTTGATGACTAAATAAATTCTTCTTTGGGATTGTCCAAATTCGTATCATATGATATAACTTGAACAACTGATTTGGTAAAATTGGTAGAATTAGAGTAGTTAAAACTCTGACATAGTTTGATATAATGCTCTTTTCTTTACTCACCATTTTATGTGGCTTGTGTTAAATTTAAGTGCTTTTTAGTGGTAGGGTTAATATAGAGAACTCAGGTTTTGTTTGCTTGGATTGTCTTCCATATTTTATCTGGTGGTGATATGAGTCCTGATAGATTCATTTACATTTTGGATGCTACAAAAAGTGGACCTTATATGGCATTCTCCTTGCCAGTGAGGAAGGAGCTTGTCTGGGTATTATGGGGTCTCAGGTTTGAACCACATTACTGTAATTTTGAAGTGGGGTTGAGAAAATTGTGATGTCTAGGATAAATAAAAAAATGTGGAGTTTATGAAATTTATACAAATTATGAATAAAAAAGGCAGTGGTTTGCCATGCAAGAACTGCTACGTTTTTACTTTTATTTTTCATGGAACTGGAGAATAAACAATATGCTGTCACCATGAAGCTTATTCACTTTTATTTTCTCTCTTCTTTTTCAGAATTCGGGAAAGGAAGGAATCAGTGACAATTCTTTTGTGTGGCACAAGCGGCTGTGGGAAGTCTACGCTCTCAGCTTTGCTGGTATTCATACCTTCGATCTCGCATAACATGTGTACTTTTTAGTTTACACTTTTTATCTTTTCTGGTGACTGTCTGCTTTCTTTTTTTCTTTTGATTTCTTTTATGTCACATCCAACTATTGCTGACTACTTGACTGGGAAATTTGATGCACTTAGGAATTTTGAGTATGAATATGTACTTCAGACTTTACTTTCTTACAGCTTTCATGTGCATTGCTGATATGCTCCCGCCTTACTGTACAGTACTTTGGTTGCAGATTGTTGGGCATTTTGATCACTGCATAAACCCCTTTGTATGTTTAGGAGAATCTTGCTAGTCTTTTTGCTATATATCTATTATATATCGTGTGAAACTGTGCCATTGATCTAATGAAATTTTTAATATTCCATTGCAGGGCAGCAGATTGGGAATCACAACTGTGATTTCAACTGATTCAATCCGTCATATGATGAGAAGCTTTGTGGACGAAAAAGAAAATCCACTATTATGGTCCTCAACATATCATGCTGGTGAATGCTTGGATCCAGTTGCAGTTGCAGAAGCAAAAGCCAAACGAAAAGCTAAAAGACTAGCTGGTGTTTCCCAGTCTATTCTCAAGGAAGGGTTATCTGATAATGCATTTTCTGGAAAGTGCGACAACCAATCGTCTGAGATAATTAGCAAAAGACAAATGGCTATTGAGGGCTTCAAGGCACAAAGTGAGATGGTTATCGACAGCCTTGATCGGCTGATCACGGCATGGGAAGATCGGCAGCAATCTGTCATTGTTGAAGGTGTTCACTTGAGTCTCAATTTTGTGGTGAGTACTAGTGAATGATTGATGACATTCATCTCCCAAACTGATTTAGTATCGTCTCCTATATCTTTAGTTCAGAATAGCAGATTACATTTCCTAATACAAGGCATGTTTTCTTTTGCCTTGGGTTCATAAAATTGCTGGTTATCTTTGCTCATCATATTTCCTTTTCCTGGGCTCTTTAGAATTGTTCTGAAGCATTGAAGTCTCTTGGCTTATGTACATTCAAATTTCAAAATTTTCCTTTGTAAATGCAATGCACATTGTCTAATTTCTAGCATCTTTGTTAGATGGGGCTTATGAAAAAGCATCCTTCAATAATACCATTCATGATTTACATTACTAATGAAGATAAACACATGGAGAGGTTTGCGGTCCGTGCCAAGTACATGACACTAGATCCTGCAAAAAATAAATACGTCAAATACATTCGGAATATAAGGACAATTCAGGATTATCTCTGCAATCGTGCTGATAAACATTTGGTGCCAAAGATAAATAACACAAATGTTGATCGTAGTGTGGCTGCAATCCATGCCACACTATTTAGCTGTCTTAGAAGGCAAGGGGCAGGAGAGCAGCTTTATGATCCTGCCACAAATACAGTTCCTATCATTAATGAAGAGTATAGAAACCAATGTGCTGCAAACTCCCAGAGTTCTAAGCGTATGTTTCAGCTTATACAGAGATTAGGATCTTCTAGGCATCTTATGGCTCTTGTTAACACGGATGGGTCTATTGCCAAAGCTTGGCCAGTGGGGTCTGTCAGTGGAAATACTATGCCTTCAACCAATAGTGCGGACGAGAGCTGCATAGGAAGCCCTATGTATGGTCCTTTGCAGATTGGTAAGGCTGAACCTGTTAATCTCCAGTTTGGTAATTATGGTTTAAGTGCTTGGCCCAATGATACTGGGGGTGCTAGTCATGCTGGAAGTATGGATGATTCCAGGGCAGATGGCACTGACTCTGGGAGTCGACACTTATCTTCTTCATGTAGCTCCCCACGGTTTTCAGTAGGAGCTTCCAAAGAGGTAATGGTAGTAGTCTTGATATTTCTCTACTGCTTATATGCTTGCTTTTTGTTGTCTAGAATGTCTCTCTGCATTTTCATGATGCTTCCTCTGTCATTGCGTATTGTTTTATTTTATTTTTTTGATGTATTTCATTGTGCATTGTTGAGGTTGAGCAAAAAAAGAAATAGTGGAATTACATTCATATCCTTGAAATCTCAGAGTTATATGTTTAGTTGCCATTTCAATATTGCATATAAGCTCCCAATTTTTTAATCACCTCAAAACAGTCCCCTGTAACTTCTTGCATTTCATAGCTTTAGACATGAACCTCAGTAGTGTTAAGTTTTCACTCCATATATGGCTTGGGAAATTACATTCGTACTCCTGAAAACTCAGTTGAATATATACTTCCCTGCCAATTTTATAAACAAACACTATGATAGACGTGGTATTTTGTGGCGTTCAAAAGAATTGATGTCTTACATACTTTACCGAAGAATGTGATTTTCAAGGCATTTAGGTCTTTTTATTCATGGTATTTTTTTTCTTTCCAGTCCCCTGACGGCTATTCGAAAAGAAAAAGAAAGGGGTTTCTTTGTGTTGAAGGCGGTCTCATGGACTGGTCAAAAATTTTTGAGGGGTTTGTGGCTGGTGGGGGTATGGGTGTTTGTATCTAATATTTAATTGGCAGAGATTTCATGTGCTAAAAAAATTTGATCATTCATCGTGTCTCTTCTTTTTTTACGTATTTCTGGAGGTCTATCCTTCACCATTTTGTTATACTTCTCTGTACTTTTGTAACTCATGCTGCCTAAGTTTGCTTTAGCAATTTCTATATTTCCTTGTTTCTTCCCCTATATTAAATACGCTGCTGTTTTGACATCTTTCATCAATTGATAGCCTATTGCTTGATGCTCTTTGACGAACCAGTTGGATGCTCTGAACTGTTCTGTTAACAGTAAGCCAGTTAGTTGACAACCAATAGCATAATCAGAAATAATATGGAACAATAATAGTACAAGTAATGCAGTCTCAATTTCTTTGATTGCATTTTTTTAGGTATTTACTAAATAGAATTTAACTGCTATTTCTATTATGTTATCATTGGCATATTGGCTGGTGGTAAGTTGCTCAGGTCTCCAGATGGGGGATTATGAGTTCCAATCTTCAGCCCTCTACCCCCAATATATCAATATCACTATATATATTTTTTGTGTGATGCTGGCTGATGTTTCGATCTTTACCTCCCTACCCCCAATATTTAACTTACTGTTTGTAACAGCCTATGGAAGAAATATCCGTTTTTGGGAGTGAAGATGAAGCTAATGAACCACATGTTGCTGAAAGTGAAGATGACCAGAGCGACAGAGAGGACAAAATCCATGATGAGGTAAGAAACCTGGATTTTTTAATTAGTTTATTTTTTCTGGCACATTTGTCTACATCACTAACCCTAGTTACGAGTGTGGGAATGACTACAGTTTGAGTGAATTTACTTAAATTCGAACTCAAATTGTTCAACTTCTCCATAACTTGAACTGCATTGAATTTCAAGTCAACTCAATTGGGACTAGTCAAGTTCGAATTGATTTCAATTCATTTTTTAGTTTGACGCTCAAACCATTTGTTTGCCCTTTAAATGAATGGGAAAATGAATATAGTGAAATAGAAAATTAAAAAAGGGGAAAAAGATATAAAGAACTGAATAAGCAAAAAGAATTTGAAATAATAAGCATCTTTAAATCTCCTTGAAAAGGAAAAGATAATAGCGGTGGGAGAAGGGCAAAGAAGGAAAGAGAGCAGGAAAATCAATAAAATTTTTCTGTAACATAATCCCACCTTTTCTTCTGATTCTCATTTTGTTATAGATCATGCAAAGAAGCGTCAACATTCCATATTTAGCAAAAATCTCGTAGGTCTCTCCAATGATTCTCTAAGATAACCAAAAATGAATACTATAAAAAAAATATGAAAGGACCCTATAAATTATATAAAGCAAAGATGAACAATGATCTACAGCAAACAAAGCAGGCATGATTGCCGTTAAAGGTCCTTCCCTGCACTGCCCTTTCACAGCTTCTATCCATTTACCCACATTTATCAATATGCAGTTGATTCCTCACTTGTTCTTCTCTTCTGGTGTTTAATTTTTTTAAAAGTAAATAATATTAAAATATAATTTCAAAATAATTTCATTTAGTTCAAGTCGTATTTCACAAATATGATTTATAAATTGCTACTATCCATGGCATATTCATGAAGCATAGGCAGCAATTGAGAAAGGATTGCCCAAAAATATCATGAAACACAACATAAATTAAGAATTAGACTTTCAAATCCAACACAATTATGGACCACAAAAATGCCAATCATGTCCATTTTATGTATAACACATCTGGTTGGGGGTTGCCTGCTCTTTCCACATAAGTTGGGGGTTGCGTGATTGTTGGGAAGATATTTGAATTTTGAAGTGTAGTAATTGGCTTTAGGTATGTGTGGAGAGGTGGGAATATTTTTGTGACACCCGTAACCGAAGAGGGAGTGATCGCTAGGTGATATTCCAAGTGAAGGAAATCACTGGAGTAAAGAACGGCTTTTGGTGGGTTTCTAAGCTAATAAATAACAGTAAAAGGGGCACATAAATGAATCATCTTGGAAAGGAATGGGAGTTCCTGAGATGTATAAGTAGGTAATGTGATCCCAAATAGGAGAAACGTTGTTTAAGGAAAAGTTGTGAGGCTAATAATGAAAAATATCGTAGTTAAGCGTACTTAAGATGGAGTAGTAATAAGATGAATGACCTATTAAGAAGTACTTAAGTCACGCAATTCCCTAAAGTCAAAGTGGATAGTACTTCTACATTTATATTACAGGATGTTACAATTTTAGCTCCTTTTCCATTTACCTGAGCTCGGAGAAGGAAGAGATGAGGTGGGAATATTTTGGTTCGTCTTCCATTACGCTAGCTCGGAAAAGAAAGAGATTAAAGTGCACTATAGAGAATGTGGTCAAAAATTAATAATAGAGTTTGAAATTGAAAATTCAATCTTTCATTGGAATAATGTGATGAGAGAATGATGAGAATTAAACCCATGCATGATGTATGGTGAAAAAGTGGTTACCTTACTGATGTGGGACAATATGGATGCAATCTAATATTAAGAGTTCAGTGAATGAAATGGCAGGTGATCATGGAAAATGACAAAAATATATCACATTATTCTAATGCAAGATTGTGATCAGAATATTCTTGTGGTATATTATTATGTAATTTAAAAATTAGCTTTTATTTAATTAAAAAATTCATCAGGGCTTTTGAAGCACACTTAGCAGCAATTTGGCAAATCCCTAATACTGATAGCAATGCAGTGGAGCCTTGCATTGCCATGTGAAGGTACATCGACAATTGCCTTACCTATTTCCTCTCGAGAGAGAGGTAGGTGAGTGGCTGGAGAAGGAGTTGCGGTTGATCTGGCTTGAGTGGGAGTAGGCCTTACTAGGGTATGATCGTTCCTTGTATTAGTATATTCAGGAGTGTGGGGTTTCTAGAATCACTCGTAGTCCCAAGCTATCTAATAGACCTTGAGTGTGGTGACTTGATGTTGATACAACTCTTATTGTATGTCCTCCCTCAACTAGCCTGAAACCTAGGTAAGGTTATGGTTGGGCTCTCTGTCACATCGCTTCATATGCTCATCAACTGTTGTGCTGTTTTTAGTCATAGTGCACGAGTCATATTTAGTTATAATGCAAGCCATACTCATGTACAATTGGAAGTAATGATTCATGTCATACTCCTGTTCTGAATCAGTCTTGGAATATAGTGTCCCATCGAAACTTGGGTTCCCGAACTTGATGCTACGAAGGCAGTTTTTGTTTGGATCTTGATTTTCATGATAGGGCTCAATGGGTTGGTGGAAAGGGACCCTGAAAGTGGCATCTTTTGGTTGATTTACCTCATCCTCTAATTTAGGAGTAAGTCGTCCTTTCTCTAGGTGGGCGACACAATCTCGTTTATCATTTAGCTTGGCTTTAAAGTCATATTGGAAGGCTTCCAACTTGGGATCCATGGCAAAAGGTGAATTAGACCTAGTATATTCAAAAATAGATCTAGTGGGTATATAAGATGAAACTCAAGGTATGCTTAAATGCACTGTAATGCAATCATGCATTGATACCGAATGGTGTTGGGTAATATCAATGCAACTTAATATTCAAAGTTCAGTAAATTGAATGACAACCTGTCACAAAAAACAAGAAAGAATATTTTGACATCAAAAACAAAGTGACTAAGAAATAATAATCTTGTAGACAATAGTAGGGTTTGTTAAACATATTAGAGTGTGAGTTTCTTTAATCAAAGAAACTATGATTAGGGTGTGTTTCTTTAATCAGTCAGATCTAGAGTACACAATAGTAGGGTTTGTCACAATGCAGTCACTTAATATCAATTATCACATAGTAATGTCCAAGATTACATTGCTAGCAGTTGAACAATCATGTCTACAATGATTCCCAAAAAACTAGAAGCATCGATTCTCAATGGGTCGAAAATCCAATGAGTCACAACGAGGAGGTGATCAAGTGACAGACATGAGGGTGAGGCACCTAGTCGGTAGTATAAATTCGAGTAGAGCAGGACAAAGAGGAGGCAAAGAAATGGCGGAGGAATGTCGACCTACGAAGGAAAGATGGTGGGAACTATTTCTTGCATCGAGGATAGATAATGGTGCTCATGGTAGTTGTGGCAAGGATAGTACACGAAATGCCAAGTCCAGTAAAAATCTCGGATAAATCTGACATGCCAATATAATTAATTTGGGTTTTCAATATGTTGAATGCAAGAACAATAACTTAAAGGTAAATTTCACTCAGGTTTTTTAGATTACAGGATAATATCATGTAGGTCTATGGTTTTTAAAAACTCTCATTTGGGTTTTGAGATTGGACACATTAGTCTTTTTGTCAAAGTTTTCGTTTATTATGTATTGAATGGCTAATTTACCTTTTGGGAATTAGGGGGTAATCTCTCGTTCCCCCCTCCCCTTCTCTTTGATGCTACTGGGCGAAAACCTTGGTAAATAGCCACCAGGTGTCAAGCCTAATAAGAATCACCTGGAAAGATGTCGACGGTGCCGGATCTGAAGAAATTCACATAGAATTTGCAAACGAGATCGAGGGTGGAGTATCCTTGAGTACTCATGGATCTTATCAAAGGACGATAACTTTGGGCTGAATTCCTTCCAGTTGGACAACATGTTGCAGTGGGAGAGAGGGAGTTGAATGTTTTCTGATAGGACAGCATGCTGCTTAAACTGTTTTCTGGCTAGATAGGGAAGTAGGGAGTAGAATGCTTCTAGTAGGATGGCATGCTGCTTATGTTGTTTCCTAGGAGGGAGGGAGGGAGGGAGGGTGACAACAAGAGGAGAGGGACGAGGGATGGAGAGAGACAAGGGGGAGGGAAGGGAGGGTGGGAATAGAAGGGAGACATGAGGGAGGGAGGGATCTGAACTCCAGCAGGTGATTATCACTGAAGGCTCCTTTAGCTTGAATGAGATTCAATGGTCTATATGGGAGTTTTTGAAAAGCATTGACCTTCGTGGCATTACACCTAAACTCACAGATTTTAGTGATATTTACCTCAAACTTAATACAAAGCTTGCTGGGAGCAAATTTGGAGCAAATAAAATTACAAACTTGGTTTAATTGAACAAAAAAGTTATAACATGCATTGATGAAAATTAAACAACAATAAAAACTGGACCTGAACTAGACTAGAACCAAAACTAAGCTTAATTATCGTATTTTTTTGTTTGGTTTGGTTCCAATTTTTGCATTAGAACTAATCTGGACTGACCAAGTTAGACCTCTTCCCATTAGAGCTCCACCATGAGATCAATATCCGCATAAACGCTTGAATATCCACACACACACACACACACATATATATATATATGTTATATAATGTATTTAACTGAGATAAAAAGAGAAAGAGGGAAGAAAAGATAGAATCGACTAACCATCATGCACGGCCTGTGAATAGAAGGGTGCTGCATCACCTACATCAAAGCTTTGAGGATATTGTTTTTGGTTATTTTGCTATCCCAACTTGTTGAAACCATCTGTGATTTGACGTTGATTTCCAATTTGATAGATGGATGGTTCCGTGGATGAGGAATCAACCAAGTCAGATGAGGAGTATGAAGATTTGGCCATGCAGGACGGCTATTCATCTGACAATGATGAAGAAACAGCTGATTCTAAGATACTAACAATTAACAACGGAACACAAAGTAGTTCAACAAAGGAGAAGGGAGACGGTGAATTGATTGAAACCCTGGATCTGTTCCCCGAGAATGGTGAAAATCTATCTAAGCATCGTAGATGCCACTCGCATTCAGATAGAAATAATGAACGAATCAGGGAGGAGAAGATCAGAAAGCGTGCACAGTGCAACGCTTCACGACTGCGCTTCCGTTCTCGCAGCATTCCTGCTTCGTTCTACGGCGAGCAGCCCATTCCTGCAGGTTTACTAAGCCAGAACTAGTCCACCTTTTTCTTCTTTTTCATCATCAACAAATATATGAACTTTAGATGGTTTTGAAGGCTACATTTTCCATGGTTTTACTCGTTTTTTCCATCATCTGTTACATCATATTGTTTCTGATCATGACATGCTTGTAAACGATGACCAGTGGAGATCACTTGTTGATTGAGTATATGCAGATAAGATTCCGGGAGTTAGTCAAGATGCGAGCTCAAAGGTAAATGAGATATTTTTTGTGTTTTTTTTTTTTTTTTTTTTTTGAACATTTTAATGTCAAATTGGGTTCTCACGATCTCCTTGAAATCCGGTATAGAAATCGGTTCTTTTATCAAAGTATGATAGTTGTGCACAGTTTGCTTGGGATTTGACATAAAGGTTGTTGATTGATTGGATGATAAAGTTGTGTGTCTTATATATATATATATATATACATTTTAATTGTTATTTTATTGGGGTTAATACTTACATAACGTTTAGAACTATTTGAATTATAAAGACTGTACTTTTTTTTTTTTTTGAAAATTTACATGGAGCGTTTTATGCTTTGTTTAGCTTAAATTTGCTTGCAGTTCAACTTTAAAAATTCATTTTTGAGAATCTATAACTTGGAGTTTATATACGTCTTAAAATAAAGTTAATTTTTTTTGAAAAAAGAAAAGTTAAAATTTCAGGTAACCTGGTTAAAATTTAAGAATGCGTAGAGCATGTTTTCATCCAATTTTATGAGATCCCTTGATTTTTTGGAATTACTCCTGGACTCTCAAATCTTTAAAATACAGTCAAACAACTGAATCTAAATTTACTACTCAGAGAAAAATGACATAGAAGAGCATCACTGAAACCTCGATTGAGGATTTAATGGATATTGTCTATGCCATGAGAGTGGAGGAACCTAAGGAAGAAAGAGAGAATTTTTTGTGATGGTTCCAAAATAATTGAAGATTCAACTGATGGGACTTGACAAAAAACATAGTTTTTTGTTAAGCCTAGTGATCTTAGCGTTTTGGTTAACATGGAAAGTGAACCGGAGTTTGCTTCAATTGATGAGCACATATTGGCAACCAGGATGTGGTTTGGCAAATATTATTAGGAATTACTTCGGAAAGGTAAAACATCGACGAAGAGTAATTAATGAGAAGTTACTTATTTAGTTATTTGTTGAGAAGTGGAGCCCTTAATAGAATTGGACAAGTTTTTCAAACATCGGAGAAATTAATAATCATGGGGAGTGGTTACGTCAACATGTCAGGTTGTTGCTGAGTACTGGCCATATTAGCTTATTATCGAAGTGCTGAGAGAAATTGCTGCAATTTGGACAATGATGAACATGTAGGTCACTCTCTTGACAATTCACCATGAGAAATTGTTATATCTTTCTTTGCTTGTAAAAGGAGGAGAGAAAGGATAATAGAAGAGTTAAACAGTGTGTGCGTGGTTGAACAGTGTGTCGTTATTATCATCAAAGAAGAAGAAGAAGAAAAAGAACAAAAGTGTTTTTTATTTCCTATGTAGAGTCTTATAGGAGAAGATTCTTGTAATTCTTTGGTAGGTCACCAAAAAGTGTTATCAAAACAAAATCCTAGGTGTCTATCCTCAAGCTAGTATATGATCTTTGAAGAGTGTTTTCATATCGTACTCTTATATGTCATTGTCAAAGTTATGTAGTAAAAAAATCTTGAATTTTTTGACAACTTTTTGCTTTGTTGATGAGGTTTTTTTTTATGAAGGTTTGGAGTTTGTTTTTGTTTCTTTGACCATAATATTTTGTGGTATTAGAGCCTTAGTTGCATACTTTTTTAAGATGGACTCAGTGATGTCTAGTAGGCTAATGAGGCTAGTGAACATTGATGGCAATACCTGCAAGCTTCGGAAGTGTAGACATAAAGTTGGCAATGTGAAAGGACTTTAGACGAAAAAGTAGTAATATATATATGTAGATGTGGTAAGATGAAAGCATATTTCATCTAGTGTTAAAAGGAGATATTAGCAATCTCTTAGTGGAAGAAATTGGATGGAATGCACAAATGGGAGACTTAGGCAGGCTTAGTTGCTGCTAGGTTCCTTATTGAAGAGCTGGGAAGCTCTCATAGTCTCCTTCAGTAATTCGATGCTAGATGGAGTCTCATTGAACCTCGTGGTCACAATCTTATTGAATAGGGAAACATAAAGAAAGTTTGAAGGGTATTCGAGCTACAAAAGCCTTTTGTTGAGGCTAAGATATGTTTGACACTCCTTAATATTCTTCTCAACCTTATCTTTATTTGAAAGTTAGATAAAGATCAATACTTCTAGCAAGGGTTAATGAATGCTTGCCAATGCTTAGGAATAATTAAGTATTGCTCCTTATACAAGTTAAAGGACAAAATTTATTGCGACTCTCTGATTGGTACTTACCAAAGGAGTCTAAAAGAAGTAATGGGCCAAGTGGCTAGGACATATTAGCGAGAGAGGCCTGAAAGGCATCGAAAGAAGAAGCCTAATGCAACCACTTGAAGGTGAGGTTGACTACTATGTTGATTGTCTTATTTTCTTTGCGAAGTTAGTCAAAAAGAAGAAAACATGCATACCCACTAAAGTCGAAGAATGCGTTTTTCAATAGATTCATGAAAGTTCAGTTGTTGGTGGTAAGAGAATCTAGGAAGTATCGATAATGTGTGCTCATTTGCAATGGAGGTGTATAGGAGAGTCTTTGTGAGAATTACTCTCGAGCTTAAAGAATTTACTATGAGAGGACTGCGTTGAGTTCGCCTCTGAATAACATCATGGAGAGGATGGGTCAGATTAAAAGGTGGCCTTGAGTCGAGTTTGAGCGAGCCAAACTAAACTCGAAATTGAAATTTTTAATTTCGAGTCAAGTTTGATTCGAACTTGCTTTTTTTTATTTTGAGTTGATTTTCAAGTGTCATCGAACTATGAGCTATATTTTTCTATAAAACTTTATATTCTAAATATTAAATATATTAGAACATAATATTATAAATTCATTTTTAAATCTTATATGTATATTTATAACTACATTTCTTTTATATAAGTTATTATAATGCATATATATATATATATATGTATGTATGTATAGTCTCAATTATAATTTAAAAAATAATAAATATGTACGTTCATAGAAATTTTGAATTCATCCATATGTGGAAGAAAAAATAAGTATATCATCTATATAAACGAGAATAAATTTATTATATGGAGAAAATATTGAATTCATCCATTTTTGAAAGATTTGTGGTGCATTTTTTAATCCAAATGGTATTACTTGCTATTGTAAATGTTCAAATGGTGTTGAGAAAGCTGTTAATTCTTTAGATTTTTTATCTTTAATTTTTATTTGTCAAAATCCTGATTTAGCATCGAATTTACTAAACTATTTCGCTCTACTGACATTTTTTATGATGTTTTCTGTGCTTGGAATAAAAAGTCCATCAAATTTGAGATTGTCATTCAATTTTTTATAATTTATGACTATTCTAGCTTTTTCTCGTTTTTCTTCAGCGTGATTTCTTACCATAAAAGCGGGTGAAGAATGGGGGCTCTGAGAGTTTTCTATTAAGCCAAGTTGTTTTAATTCTGCAAGTTGTTTCTTAAAATCTTCAGTATCTTGTAGAGAATATACCAATAGTTTTACTCTTATGATTTTATTATCGTTTAGGATTTCTAGTTCACAGAATCTTGGAGTTCTATTAAAATGTAATAATGGGTTTTCAGAGAATAATTCTTTTAAAGAATCTAAATATTTATTTTTATAATTTTTAATTAAGGATAAAGCTTCCGGTTTATAGTTTATCTTAATGAGTTTTAAATGGTTAAAGATTCTAGGTATTTTAATTGGTTTTTGTTCTATAGTAAATATATGATAAGTTTGTGAATAGTTATAGGTAAATATTGGTTTAACACGTTCATTCCTATAATCATATCACACGAAAAATCTTTACAGATATATATAATGAGAAAAAATAATGCAATGTAATTATCTTCAGCTTGAACTTTTAATGTTATATTTTTAACATATTTTAATGTATCCATAGTACTATTTGTTCCTGTAAAAGAAACCTTCTCTTCTAATTGTTCAGAGAATTCATCAACTCAAAGTTGTTTATTAATTATACTTCTAATTGCTCCAGTATCTACTAAGGCATAAATATGAAAAGATTTATATTCTGTGAATTTTATTTTGATACAAATTTTATTTAAATGTTAGTTTACTTTATGAAGATTTATATTCAAGTTTTGTGATTGAAAATATTATTAAATCGAATAACTTATAATTTTTTCTTATTCGAATCAATGTATCTTGTTCATTATTTCTTATTACGGCTCTATCCTAAAGAAGACCCCAAAGAAGAAGATTCATTTGACGACATATATACTAATGAAAAAGAAAAAATTTTAAAAACAAAACATTCAAGAAATGATCCATATATCTTTAATATTAATAAAATTTCAATTCTAGAAAGAAAATAATATATTTCTCGATGGATACAACTAGTCAGAGGATTAAAAAATATATATGCTTATATGATCACACAATAATTATTAGAACTAATAACCTCCAAATTTGAAGGTTCAGCTTTAATATTTTTAAAATACTTAGAAAATTATCCACAATTTCAAAAAATAAAAGAAGAAAAGGTTATGGATGATGCAATAATTCTCTTAGAAAAAATTATATTAGAAATATTTTAATTTGACTCATACTGGGATCAAAATTTTTATAAAACTTATTTAGGCTTTTTTATATTTGAGATATTTTATGGTGTATATATAATTTTAATTAAAAATTACATTAATAAATTATAAGAAAAAATTGTTGTAAGATCGGAAGATCCGCAACACGGTTAAGATAGTTATATGATCATTTACCCTTTTTTAATAGTAATCAGTTCTTTCTAATTTAAATTTATTTACAATTGAATTTTTAAAAAAAATTAATTAATTAAATTAATTCTATAATTTAAGTTAATTTATAAATAAGTTGTTCATAATACTACTTCAAAATGACTTCAAACCCTATGCTAGATTATAGATTAGAAAAAATAGAAAAATTTATTTTAAAAAATTCTAAAAAAAAAATAATTTTAGATATTAAAAATAAATATCTTAATGAAATAAGTGGAACAGATTTAGCAACTAATTTTAAATTAATTATTGAAATAATAAATAGTCTATGAATCTTTTTATAATCAAACTCAAAAAATAATTGATATTAAAAACGATATTAAAAATATATCTAATGAAATAAATCGATCTAGAAATAATAAATATCAAGAAAATCTAGAAAATCTAGAAAAAAACACAGAAAGATATTATCATTGGATAAATGTTTCTCTAAATAAAAAATATATGAAAAAAATTCAGGATAAAATTGAGTATATAAATGTCTTACATGAGATAAATATATTAGAAGATTTCACTGATTTTGAAGAAATTTACAATTTTTTTCTTATAAATAAACAAAGTTTAGAAGAAAAAATAAAAGAATATATGTCTGATCCCACAACAGAAAACTAATTGCTATTCAAGAATTATATCAATCAAAAGAACATATTTTTCAATTATTTGATTATAAACCAGAATATGAACTTTATTCTGAAACTAATAGTGATACTAATAGTAATACAGATAATAATGAAAGAATAAATAATACAAATTAAAAGAGCTAAATAGTGTAATTTACATACCATAAATGTTCTAACTAATGATAAAATTCAAAATAATCATAATAAAATATATTTTCATAAGATAAAAAAAAATGCAAAAAATCCTACTGAGGTTGACATAGGTTATGAATTTTATTCCTTTGAAAACATTATAATACAACCAAATTCTTTCACTAAAATAAGAACATGAATTAGTGCTAAAATATGTATATGGTATTACGGCCTCATAAAAGGAAAAAATAGATGGGTGTTCAATAACGATATGATCATAATAGAAGGAATAATAAGATCAAATTATAAAGGTGAAATTAAAGCCGTAATAAGAAATAATGAACAAGATATATTGATTCGAATAAGAAAAAATTATAAGTTATTCGATTTAATAATATTTCCAATCACAAAACTTGAATATGAATCTTCACGAAGTAAACCAACATTTAAATAAAATTTATATCAAAATAGAATTCCCAAGATATGAATCTTTTTATATTTATGCCTTAGTAGATACTGGAGCAACTAGAAGTATAATTAATGAACAACTTTGGGTTGATGAATTCTCTAAATAATTATAAGAGAAGGTTTCCTTTACAAGAATAAATAGTACTATGGATACATTAAAATATATTAAAAATATAACATTAAAAGTTTAAGCTGAAGATAATTACATTACATTATTTTTTCCCATTATATATATCTGTAAAGATTTTTCGTGGGATATGATTATAAAAATGGACGTGTTAAAATTATAAATTATAAAAAATTGAATGACAATCTCAAATTTGATGAATTTTTTATTCTATGCACAGAAAACATCATAAAAAATATCAATGGAGCGAAATGATTTAGTAAATTCGACGCTAAATCAGGATTTTAACAAATAAAAATTAAAGATAAAAAATCTAAAGAATTAACAGCTTTTTCAACACCATTCAAATATTTACAATGACAAGTAATGCCATTTGGATTAAAAAATGGATGAATTCAATATTTTCTCTATATAATAAATTTTTTCTAGTTTATATAGATGATATACTTATTTTTTCTTTCACATGTGAAGATCACATTCAACATTTAGAAATAACTAAATAATTATTCATAAAATATGGTATTATTCATGGAAAAAATAAAATAGAATTATGTAAACAAAAAATTGAATACATGGGCAAAATTATAAATCAAGGAGAAATATCGCTACAAGAACATATTATAACCAAAATTAAAAAATTCTCAGATACTTTTGAAATCCTAAAACAACTACAAAGTTTCCTTGATATATTAAACTATGGAAGAAAATACTTACCCAGATTAAGTAAATATTCTAAAAATTTACAAGAAAAACTTACTGAAATTAATAGACAGCATAAAAAAGACAAAGCAAAAACAATCTCTTGATGGAAAATTGATAAAATTAAAATATAATTAAATGAATTCGAAAAAAAAAATCAAATATTTAAAAACACTAATTAACAAAATACCTAAAACAATTATTCTAAAACCAGAAGATAAATTAATACTCTATACAGATGCCAGTAATCTTTATTGGGCTGGCGTATTAGTCACGTCAATAAAAGATGTCATAGGATATACTTTAGGAAAAATAACAAAACCAGAAATAAATTATTCCACTTATGAAAAGGAATTTATAGCAATTCTGAAATCTGTCAAATATTTTAAATTTTGGCTATTACCCATTAAGTTTCATATAATCACAGATAATAAAGAATTATACCATTATATTAAAAATAAAAAATACGATAACAATAGTCGACGAATACCATGGCTATTACAATTAGATGAATATAGCTATGATATCTCATTTAATCCTGATTTTACTAATATTCTTGCTGATTTTTTTCTAGAGGAAATCTATAATCCTAATTTGCAGGACTATGGCGAATCCATAGAAAGATAAAAACTTGGCTTCTCATATTGCATCTCAGAAAATATATAGTACATCCTCGCCAAAAATCTATAAGCAAGATATCATATTTCGGAAAGACAAAATAACTATTGACTGCCTAAATAAATATAATCAGCAAGCAATATCAGCACTGGTAGGAACTACCAGTAATTATAAGTCAGTTATTCCAATGTCTCACAAGACATATAATATTATCAATAGTCTCTGGAAAATAATTGGAGGCCTACAGCATAATACCTCTCTCTTATATAATATTCGAGAAATAATTTCTCATATTTATAATATGGAAATCTCTTTAAATAATATGACACAAAAGGTCCAACACGAAGAAAAATTTTCTAAATATTTACTTCAGAAATGTGAAGATTTTCATCCACAATAATATGAAGAATTATATCCTATATTGAAAGTAATATATAGCTATAAAAATATCAACTCTCCTCATAGGGAAAAGGCCAAAAGAAAGGAATGTCTGAAGAAGTTGAAGACACTACTACCAGAAGATCTTCAAACACAAATTTTGAATATTATCTATGAAGATAAAGCTCTGCCATACTTACTGAAGGAACAATTAATTACTTTATCAGATGGGCGACAAAGGATGTTTATCGCATTTGAAACCAATATGGAAAGACAAATTGAATTAGGAATTATTCGAAAAATCATAATCAATAAACATCATTACAATGAATGGAAAAAATTTTCGCAGATAATAAAGACACTAATATCTACTACTGAGTTTTATGAAAGAATATTGGAGTTTGAAATTATATCAATATTCGTCAAACCATATGAACATTTAGTATATCCAACTTATCAGATCTGAAAATTATTTCGACAACAAACTCGAGGAAAACCAGTCACAAAAGAATTCTTTGGCTACTCTTGATTATGAACAAAAGGCGAATCTATTCGAATTATTATCTGTTCACCAAGAAAAACATCAGTATCGGTATATTTGTAACGGACGAATTATGGTATATGATCAAGAACATATAATTAAAGAAATCCAAGGCGAAAATGATTTTGACTTCTGCTGGGGACTAAAAATAGCAGAATTATTTCAGGAAATTCAAATCGGGTTCTCCTCGACACCCGATAATATCTCTCTACAATCTGATTAAAGACCTTAAGCTTGAGCAAATATTCTGCAATAATTAAAAGTGGCAAACAAAGAAAAGCGGTGGATCCAAGGCAATAATATGGCCATTACTGAAGCAGTGCTATGTAGCAACAATAATAGAGCAATAATGGAATATTGCAGCACTATACAAATACTGTAGCAGTACTATAGCAGCAATAATGGAGCACTGTACTACTGTGCTACTATCGCAATAATAGAATACTGTTACTATGTAACAATAATGGAATATTGTACATTACATTATTAACTAGCTTTATCGTATATATAAGGATGACCTCCGGGCTGTGGTCAGGCATCCATTCCATTCATTCGAAAGCATCAATGCTCCTCCTAATCTTCCCCTCTCGCTTCCTCCGATCACTCACCTCCGTCTTCATCCAGTCAAACCCCCCAGTTGGTATCTCAAGTATCATCGAACCTAATTATGAGCCATATTTTTCTATAAAATTTTATATTCTAAATATTAAATATATTAGAACATAATATTATAAATTTATTTTTAAATTTTATATGTATATTTATAAAAACATTTATTTTATATAAATTATTATAATGCAAATATATATATATATATATGTATGTATGTATAGTCTCAATTATAATTTAAAAAATAATAAATATGTACGTTCATAGGCATATCAAGTCAATTTCAAATTGAATCGAATTTTTTGAGCAGGCTAATTTTGAGCTGGAGAAAAATCGAGCTGATTCTAAATTGAGCAAAATAGGAGTGAATTTTGATTTTCGCATAAATGGCCACGGCTAACTGGGTCCTAGTTGGAAGAGTTCAAATTTACTGTCACACGCCAAATTTCTAAAGTTGTTCTTGGTTAGTTATGAAAGCACGTTGCTTCATTGCCGATCGCCCAACTTTCTATTGAGCCCTCGTTTTCCATGTGTCAAAAGATGAAAGAGCAGAGGTCCCTTTTCTTATAGTAATAAAATAGCAAAGCTGGATGCCAAAGGTGTAATAACTCACTTAAAAATTTACTGTTAATATTTATTTATATATTCTCTAAACCTAAGATAATTAGATCTGTAATTTAAGAACTTTAAAATAATTATTGTATTAAAAATAAAAACTTTTGAGTAAATTGCAAGTCGGTTTTTATTGTTTGATCATATATGCAAGTAGGTCTAATTTTTTAAAAATTATTCAAATTAGTCAATTAATTTTAGGTAATGTGCAACTAGGTCTAATATTTAGATTTAACGGTAAAAAAATGTATGAAATAACATTTTTACCCTTAAAATTTTTCTCTTTCTCTCTCTCTTCCGATTTCGCACAGCGGGGCCAATGGAGCAATCTGCGGAGGAGATGGGCGCGGCGACGAAGGAGACTGCCGACCGCAAATCGCTGAGCTGAGAGGCGGATGAAATGCGATCATGGCGGCAAGGAAGCTTACGACCATGGAAGAGAATTCCGATGTTGATGTTGGCCCCGGGGAGGCGAAGCTCGCTGGGAAGTGGCTGCTCCTCGATCACGGCAACACCGAGCCACCCTGAGCCCTCCCTACATAGAGGAATGTCGTCTGTAGCGAGCAGCTCCTTGCTGAGCCTCACCCAAAAACTCCAAGCACCATTTGTTGCTGGCAGCCTAGCAAGGGGCCTAAAACTCTAGAAACCACTATAAAGAGGAAAAGGTAGAGTAGTCTAAATGCGGAGAAGGTGTGTGCAGCAGCGAATAGCCGCGAACAATGCATTTTTTGGCGATGATTTCAGGGAGGTCAAGGCAAGCGCACTCAAAGAGACGCCAAGCCCCATGACTATCGGTTGAGGTGACGTACAGACTTCTAGGATCCACCAAGGGGGAGGCTAGAGCTCCACCCACAAGAAGAAGAAGAGGAAGGACATCTTACCTGTGAGGGGAGGAAATTTCCAGCAACCACCATCGCCGTCGGCCCCTTGTCCTCGGCAGAGAGCTAGCCGGCGCAGCCGGAGGTGAGGCTCCATTGCCTAAGACAGAGCAGTCAAAGAGGCTTGCCAGTGACCGCAGCAGATTTTTGAGTCAGAACTGCTGCTTGCCGCCTCCAACGTGAATCGTGGCCTCCATGAACTGAATCAGACAGAGCGAGCGAGAGAGATAGAGAGAGAGAGGAGTAAAAATATCATTTCACATATTTTTTTATTGTTAAATCTAAATTTTGGACGTAGTTATATGTTACCTAAGACTAATGGACTAATTTGAGCAATTTTAAAAAAGTTGGACCTACTTGCACATATGATTAAATAACAAGGACCTACTTGCAATTTACTCAAAACTTTTAGTGCTATGTTTTAATAAAATATTTTTTAAACTTCCTTGCTCTTGACTATCATAAGTCGTATTAAATAGGAAGTTTTTCGCTACCTTCCTCTCACCTGCCACCTCTCTAATTATTAGTAAGTCTCACTCTATTAAATTCAATTTTTCTTATAAATATGTCCCAGATCCCTCAGAAGGAACTCACAATATCTAATTTGTCTCTAAATATCTGATCTTAACTTAGTGCGACTTTCCCACTTCTTCTTTTAGCAATGAGACTTGCTAGAAGAGGTAAGTATTCTGGTCCCACCAAATTTAAATTATATTTGATAATTTTTCTTATTAATTCAATTTAGTTAGTTTAACCTGAGTTTATAATTTATTATAATTTTCATAATTTTTTAACCAATCAAATAAAGTCAAATTTGATTAAAAATTTAAAGCATCAATCACCGTAATATTATCTAATAATGCTTCAAAATAATTACATTTTTGAGTTGATTTACTAATAATATGTTAAAATATCAATATAATAAATCATATTATTATACGATTCAAGCCCAGCAATCTCTTCTGCTTTGCTGCATATTTCTTTATAGGGTAAATTACACCCAGGTCCTTGAGTTTAAAATTTAATAACACACAAGTCCAGTGTGATGACCCAGCAGCCGGGTCGAAATAACATATAATAGGTAACTTTCGCCCTCGTTGGATTTTGATATACAAATATTCATTAATACCACATTACCTCATATATCATTAAATCCATCTCATTTTTATGTCTAAATAATAGGAAATACGACATATCACAATTTCTGAAATTCTCATAATATTAAATTATTTGATAATATAATAATAATTTAATATTAATTTAAAAAAAAATTTATCTACAGATTATATTACTAAACAACGCCTGAAATTCCTCTTTAGCTTTCTTCTCTTTTTCTTGTCCTTCTTCCCTTTTATTTCCTCTGTTTTTGCCAGCAGCAGCCATTGCTGCTCTTTGCTTTGGCTTGGGCGGAAAAACAGCGGCAGGGGCTTGGGCGCACAATTTAGTCTTCCAATTTTTATATTTTTATAAATAAATTTAAAATTATTTATTTTAGATATAAAATTATTCATTTTAAGTTCAAATCTAATTTTTAAATCCACTAATCAAATTTTAGAATGCTACATCCAGATTTTTAAAATTTAACATCGAGATCCTGAATTTTAATAAATTATTAAATGAGTCTTTTTTTATTTTTTTATTATTAAAAATATATTAAAATTACCATTATACCTCTCCTCCTCTCTCTCTACTTCCGAGAGGAGGAGAGGTATAATAGTAATTTTAAAAAATTTAATAATAAAAAAATAAAAAAAACTTATTTGATAATTTATTAAAATTCAAGAACCCCGATATTATAACATAGACTTGTATGTTATTAAGCCTTAAACTCAGGAACCGGGTTTAATTTACCTTTCTTTATATTTTAGTGTCGTGGCTATTTGCTATGTGGCACCGTTTAATTGGTCCTACATAATTTGTATGGTAATGCTTGACGCACGTAAGAGCTTGTTTGGCATGAGAATTAAAATCATGAACAAAATGATACTATTTTAAAAAATAATAATAATAATAATAAATAAATTTTTTTAATTATTCTACACAAATTTTAATATTAAAAATAATATTTTATTTCACATGCTCAATAATTTTCAATAAAAATATCAATTTTATCTCATATTCTATACTAAAATATTAGAATCTAGTATTTTGGTCTAGGATGTGAAATAAAGTTGATATTTTTATTAAAAATTATTGAGTATGTAAAATAAAATAATATTTTTTATTAAAATTTATATAAAATGATTAGAAAATTTGATTTATTATTATTATTGTTATTTTTTAAATTAGTACCATTTTAGTTCTGATTTTAGTTTTCACGCCAAACAGGACTTAAGAGTTTAGCTTTCTACTAATAATAGGTTTTAAATGTCTCTGTAAATTTATTCAACATTATCAATTTTACTTTTAAATTTTAATATCATAATAAATTTTTTTTTTATCATAAATATATTTTAGAATAGCTAATTTTTAAAAAAGTTTTTCCTCTAACTAATCACAACCTAATGTTGGATTCTTATAATATTAATCTTTTGATTAATATTTTTAAAACCTTCATAAGTTTATCTTCACAGCTGTTAAATAAATTTTATTTTAATGTAATGGTTAAAACTTAAAACAATGAAAGGACCAAAATGAAAATTATTTACTCCAGGAACCTGAATATCGTAATTCTGAAATAATAATGTAAAAACTAATATGGTTTAAAGGTTAAGTACCTAACAATAATTTACCTTTATCTAATTTACACACCGCAGCGAAAAATTTGGACTAAAATCTCGGCCTTTGATGAGAGCGACGTTGCGCGCCGCGCTATTCTGCTCACCTCTCCGCAGATATTGCGCCGCCGAAAGCCGACCGCCGCTGATGGCAAATGCCACTCCCTCCAATGAACCCTTGTCCGCCGGCGCTGGAGGTGTGAATGACGACGGCGGCCCAGACCTTTCCCTCTCGGCCGCATCTTCCATGGAGAGGTTGTTCCAGGACTTCCGAGTCCAGCTGGAGGAATCTGGCAACATCCGCGAGCGGATCCGCGGGGTAGCGACAGAGATGGAGGCTGCTCTTCGGGTCATGCATGCCAGTATCCTCCTTGTGCATCAATCCGTCTCTGTCCCTGGTGCCTTTCGTGTTATGATACCTATTTCGATTTTCGCTAGGGTTTAGGGTTTTTGTTTTGAGCTTGTTTTTTGGGGTTGTAGAGGTTTTGATGAAGGCTAAGGCGCAGACTGATGTGCTTAGGGATCTTTATGGGCGGCTTGCTGGGATTCTGCGCGAGTGCCCTGGACAGTATTACAGGTAGATTCGTGATTCTTTGGCAATTTAAGACCTGTTCTGTGTGCTTTTTAGATTTTTTTCCTATCTGTTTGCTGATTTGGTCGTTCTAGGTATCATGGAGATTGGAGAAGTGAGACGCAGAACGCCGTTTCTTTGCTTTCTTTCGTGCATTGGCTGGAGTCAGCGAGTCTACTTACGCACGTTGAAGCTGAGAGTAAGCTAGGATGTGAGTCATTTGCTGATTAATGTTATTTGCTTTTGCTTTTTTCTGTTCATACGGATTTTTTTGGGTTTTGTTAATTTTTGATGTGGATAGAACTTTTTTGGCTTGATTTTTCTGTTTGTTCATAGAAAAAAAAAACAATTCTCTTAGATTTTGTGATACTACTTTTTTTTTACCAGCACTATAATACTATTTTGGACGAATTCATTGTAGTTAGTGCTCTCATGCTTATTTTGCCTATCAGACCACCCATTGGCATTCTCTGTGCTCTGAAGAGACTATCCTTCTTTTGTCCTACTTTCTTTCGATAAAATACTAATCTAAATTTTTGGCTTTTTTGGTTCTTGGCTATTAATTAAGTGTGCATCAAAAGACCGTTGGTGATCCAACTCTGCATACTATCAAGTCGATGGGTGATTGGCTATTTTTTTATTTTTTTTAATAACTTGCAATGCATCTAGTCTCATTGATGGTTCATGTCATTGTCTGGCGCTGTAGAACAACGATGCATGATGATGACACAAACGGCTGTTTCAATTAATTGCATAACTTTAGATTTAATTATTTTGATAAATTTTACTAAATTGCAATGTGTTTTTAGATGTTTCCCTCCGACTGTTGTTTTTGTTTCCAGTTGAATGGATTCTAGATTTCCAGTATTTTGTGATCCATGTCTTTGTGTACCCCGAAGTTTTTATGTATTTGAATGGAATTCTACAAGATATAAATTTATAGTTTTATTTGCAGTGGATTCTTCAGAATTTGGCATGGACACTGAAGATTATCTTATAGGTCAGCTACTCATCCCCCATACTTTTCTTTATCTTTATATTTAAAGGTGAATCAATCATGAACTACATTTGTAGTGTGAATTTTTTTAAAAAATATTGTTTCTTTTTTGAAAGGAAAATTAATTTGTGGCCAAATTTGAGTGCTATTCTCGTGCACTGTTGTTATTAGTTTCTTAATGTAGACGTACAGATGGCTTCATCTACCAATCTTGATCAACTTAATTATATTTTCCTACAGGATGTTTCTGAAGTACGAAAGAAATCTTGCTAAATATTAGTACTCTCCATCACGTGCATAATAACTAGCAATATAAAGCTATTGGATTTGATGTCTCTTTCTAGACAGTTATGAATATATTTAAGAAGGAAATCATGTAATTTACTAGTCCAGATGATCTTCCATTCACTGATCATTTTCAAATGTTTATTTATCATATGTTGGTTACCACTCTGTCTAATTCATATTCTGTAGACTTTTCAAACTTTCTTTGCATGTGGATTGTTTCTCTTCATTCATATTGGGATAATTGTAAATAATCTTAAGATTCACTGGCATGACGTTCTTTGTCTCTGCTGGAATTTCCTTGTGCTTCACCTCTTCCCATCCTTTCCACATCCAAGATCCTTCTAAGATTGATAGCAATTAGCAATGATAGGAAAAACAAACATAAAAGTTATAAATGAACCTAATCAATGGAAAATGTGTTTGAAAGTGGAAAAGAAAAGCATGATAGCTGCTATATAAGAAAGGGGGAAAGAAAACCTAATTTTTCTATGACAATGGCTTGACATCTTTGGCAGTAAGCCTGTTTTAGATTGTAAGGAATTGGCCAAGAGGCGCTTTTGTTATGAGAAATGATTTTGGTTGCCAGATAAGGAGGCATATACCTTTGTTGGTTTTACATTTAAACTCAGATGGAAGGTCTTCTTTCTAAGCTCATACAAATTAAGTAGCTTGCCTCCTTTAAGTTGTTTTCATAGTGGAATGGGTCGTTAAACTGATAGATTATTTATTGTTGTTTATATGCCAAAATGATTGGTAATCCTTTTTTAAGCTTATAGTTTAAAGTTAAACTTGTTTAAATTCAAAAGTTGCCTCTTTAGGAAAATTTTGTCTAGAAAATATTTTTTTAAGTTTAATTGGTTTAATGACAGACCAAGGCCAAACGTGGCTTTAAGTGATAAATTTTGATTATATGTTTACGAGATAAAGCAATGCTTGCAACCCAGCCATCCACATGGCATAATAATCAAATTAGCAATCAAATAGTCAACCAACTGATCAAATAGTCAAAGAAAGACCCATACTGCTGTTCAGTGTTCAGTTTCTCACTTATGTGGCCTCCATCTCACTCATAAATTTTTTTTGTGATCACTACAGAACATTTACTAGTAGGTATTGGTATTCTACAAGTAGGATAAGGCCACGTGTGGGCTCCATCTCACTCAGAAATTTTTTTTGTGATCACTACAAAACATTTATGAGTAGGTATTGTTGTTCCACAAGTAAGACAAGGCCACTTCAACTATACTTCTTCCCTTTTGGGGTATTTAACCCAAGTCCCCTTAAGGACTGCTACATCATGAGCTTCACCATTGTCTAATGGACTCCATGGTCATCTACATCAACCTAATAACTTTTCACACTAAAAAATCTCTTATCATTATTCACTCCAATGATTTCTGTTATGAGAAGACATGTGGCAATCACTCATGCACTCCTCTATAACAGAATGCTTGGGAGTATCTCCCACCTCCACAACTTAAATACCACATCAGGTGGTCGGTTATTAAATAACATGCCTTTTGTCTACGTCAGCTAAGACCTTTTTGCTTATAAATAGGAGACATGGTCTCACCAAAGAGGCAATACCATCGGATATGAGCCCATAGTTCGCAGAAACTCTCTTCCTCTTCCTTCTCCCTTTCTCTCCCTTAACCCTCTGGAATAACTTTGTAGCTTGCCTCAAGCAAACTTTTTTCTGATTAGTGAAGTCTTTTGGGGCTTGGCTGAGCAGTGGACGAGGAGGGTATTGCCAAACCACCTTAATTTCTTTCTTTATCCTGCATCTTTGTTTTTCTTTTACTTTGACTGGAAACAAATGACAACTTGGGTCATCCTCTTTGGATCCCACATCTCATCTCCCCAACATCCACGCGAATGAACTTCTCTGTCAACATTATTTTTTTTTTCCCAATTTTCGTTGCATGATTATTTTCCATTTTTGACTTGGCAATAGATATGCACTACTTCAAAGGATATATGTTTGACAGTCATAAAAGACTTCTAGTAGTGGACTCATATACTCCGTTTAATAAATTTCAATGAATTACATTCAAATTTTAATTCCACTGCATCTTGATGCATTTTGTTTTTGAATTTTATTGCAGGGCTATGCTTCATGTCCAATGAACTGGTATGCCTCTTTATGTACCTAAATTTCTGAAACCAATACTAGTTCTCTTATTACACCCTTATGAAAGCGGGTTGCTTGTTATGATTACTAAATCAAGCATTTAGTTGAACAGTGGATAATATAACATTAAGGCCCTGTTTGCCTAGGAGTTTAAAATTAACCTAGTTTAATTTTAACCAAGCATATCACATCACACATAAAATTTAATATTAAAAATTAAATTTATTTCACATCCTACACATATTACTAAAATAATAACTAACTTATATCACATCCCTCACATATTCCAACATAATAACTAACTTTATTTCACATCATTCACAACTTTCAATAAAAAAATCTCTATCTAAATTTAATTTTAACCTTCTTAAATTTAACCTTACAAACAAACACACCCTAAACTTTCTAAATTTTTTTCTATTTTATTACAACAACTAAGCCTTTATTCCACTAAATTAGGTCAGTTACATGATTCTTTTGTTTCTATATTTTTTCAATTTATAATCACATAATTTTATATTCAATTTACAGTAACGTCACATGATATGACTACACTAACATACATTATTACATATAAAACGGACTAATTTAGTTAGCAGGCAAAGAGTTTCTTCCATCTCTTTGAAGTATATTGAGAAGAATCAGTGATCTAGAGCATATTTAGGTTTTTTGCATAATTTTTGAATGCTGGGTTAAAAACCACAATTTGTAGGAATGGGTTCAGTAGGATGATGATCAGTGAAATACCGTGAGATCTATATCATATATTTTATTTCTTCCTCGTAGATAAATATGATTAACGATTTTCTTTTTCTTTTTTGAAAATGATTAATGATTAATGATTTCTAATCCATGAGAGAACTCATTTCCATGCTTGACCATTTTCAGCCTAGATATGTGGTGAATCGCGTTACTGCTGGGGACTATGATTGCCCGAGAAAGGTGTTGAACTTCTTGACCGAGCTGCACTCTGCTTTTCGGATGCTCAATCTCCGAAATGACTTCTTGCGTAAGAAGTTTGATGGTGAGTCATTATTATTCTATTGTATGATTCTTCATACTTATATCAATCACTGTTATCATCAAAATTCTGTCCTAAATGTTGGATTTAGATTATGATTCTTCTTCATCAATTATTCCTAATTAGTGTTCTCCAATGTATTATTCTAGCATCTGAAACGACTTCTTGCGGAAGAAGTTTGATGGTGAATCATTATTATTCTGTTGCATGATTCTTCATATTACATCATCTTCTTCTTCTTATCCTAATGTTGGATTTAGATTATGATTCTTCTTCATCAATTATTCCTCTAAAGTGTTCTTTTAAGTATTAATTTTAGCTTGGTCAACCCTTTTAGATGTGTGCTATGCGTCATATTACTCGAGCCTATAGCTCTTTTATTAACATGTCCAATTAACAAGTTTCATGATTCACCATTTGTTTGATAATATTGGGGGGGGGGGCTGGTTATTTCTGGTTTGTTATAATTAGCCGCCACTTATACGTTTGTCACATCTTTTTAATATGATCCAATCAGGTTTCTCATATCTGATTTTGATTTTGCAGTTGAGTCCATTTTTCACGATTTCCTTTTACCTCATATGATTACATATATGACCTTGATCAAATCTCCTTGGCTTTTCTTTCCCGACTTCTTATTCGGGCAATTCCAAAATTCAAAAATTCCAATTTGAGGGAGAAGGATTACTATTCATGGCTGAGGATTCTACATCTTGAAGAAGGGGCAATTAAGCCCTTACACAAATGCATATTCCATTTAGTAAGTTCAAAATCACCCAATTTTGTCGAAAAATTAGCTTAGCTTTGGTCTGGACTTCATTAAAGTCGACTCTCCCGTCCTGGTGAGTTGAGAGATCTAATTAAAGCTTCAAAATGTTCTTGGGACCCATGAAATCAGATTAACCCTTTCATTTTCAGTTGATCCACATGAAACTTGCCAATAGATAACAGTAGCATTTTCACTTCCTTTTCTTCAACATCTGAACCAGGGATGAAGTACGATTTGCGAAGAGTTGAAGAAGTCTACTATGACGTCAAAATCCGCGGTCTCGCACCAGTTGGCTGCATCCAAGACCAGGGTTCTTAAGAAGGATGAGCGGCATAGATCAGTATTTTGAGGAAACTTTTCTATTTATAGAATTCCGAGACTCAGTTTCCTAGATAGCTGATAGAATCTTTGTCGAGTTAACACCGAGTCAAGTACAATTTGCTCGAGATAAAATCTGGCTGTCAATTCAAAATCAGAAGGACATATGCACACACCTATAGGTCCTATACTTGCACTTCTGCGTGAACATTTGTGCTGGAGAAAACTGCCTGCTTAGAGCATAGACCAACGTATATAGCTAGGCATATATAATTAAGTAATTAATTTTTTCTATCTAATTCAAGGTATAATGTTGTTAATTTGTATCACTTAATTGACTGAAATAACTTTGATATTTAAAAAAATTCTTATTATTTCACTAGATTATATTAAGAATCATATATAGTATAGTTTTCAAATTTTTTAGTATTATTTACAAAAGGTTTCATTGTTGCATGTGATAATAAAATATGTTTGTTAATTTAGTTTGTTTATTACAGTAACATGTTTTAATCTTTTTTTATGGGAATATGTTTTTCTGTTAACAAGTTTCTTATAAGTTAATGCATCTTTGTTTCACTAATTTTTAATATGAAATTAATATATTTATTGTAAGTTTTAATCTGTTTATTTATTTTTTATAATTTTAGTTGTTTTTCAAAAACTTGGCAGTCATATTTATTTCAGCTGACATGTTCTTGTTACGTGTCATTTATTAATGAATGGTATATGAGAGGGATCTAGAAATAAAACTATTTGCTCAACGCAATGAATTTTAAATTTAACCCAAAATTCCATAAGCTTTCATCTTGAACCATGAAGTGAGGTCGTCTCACTCAAACTCGACTTATGTTAGCTCTAATTTTATTATATCAAATTTAGGTTTACCCAATTAAATCCACTGACCCATTATGACCTTTATCCCTCCAAAAGGAATATATAAAAAAAGTAAATTACATATAGATTCTTCATTTTAAAATTTTACATGTTAATATATAAAATTTTGAATTGTAGAGCTTAAGGTCCTGTTTGGTGTGAGGATTAAAATCAGAATTAAAATGGTATTAATTTAAAAAATAATAATAATAATAAATAAATTTTTTTAATTATTTTACACAAATTTTAATATAAAAAAATATTATTTTATTTCACATATTTAATAATTTTTAATAAAAAAATTAATTTATTTTACATTCTAGATCAAAATATTCGATTCGAATATTTTAGTCTAAGATGTGAAATAAAGTGGATATTTTTATTAAAAGTTATTGAGTATATGAAGTAAAATAATATTTTTTTTATATTAGAATTTGTGTAGAATAATTTAAAAAATTATTTATTATTATTATTATTTTTAAATTAATACTATTTTAATTTTGATTTTGGTCTTGACATTAAGCAGGGTTTAAGTCTCTCAGGTCTTAATGTTTTTGTATGTTAAGCTAAAAATTTTGAATTGTAACATGATTTTTGATGAAAATAATTTATTACTATTTAATTTTTATTTTAATATTGTACTTATTTGATTTAAATTAAACGTAGTGTTACAAAGGATAGAATAAGAGAGTGATGATATATTGTTAATCTCAGAGATTTAAGTGTTTTGGATTCATAATCTGTAAATTAGCATGCAGAACCCTTATTATTCAGACACTTAAATATTATGATTTAAATTAAATCTCTGTATGAGGGTAAAGAACTTAGGGGATGCATATGCAATTTATCCATTAGAAAACTAACTTATCCTCGCGTGTGGCCTGAAGCTCCAGCCCACGTATTCATGGTCGCCGCTAAATAACAAGAGATTCTGCACCACCAAAACTACCAGCCATGGCCTCCGCCGCCGCCGCCGCCGTCTCCGGCGCCACCTTCTTCCTCGCTTCCGATCGCTTCTCCGTCCAACTACCTCAGCGCTCACCGAGAACAGCCTTCGCAGGAGGAAGACGACGAGGGTCTCTCTCCGTGAAAGGTCAGCAGCAGCAGCAGTCGCCGGAGACGGCGAGGGGGTCGTCTCCGGTGGTGGAGTCGCTGCCGCGGCAGCCTGATGCGAAGAGCAAGAACATGAGCGCGGAGTACGGGGGGCAGTTTCTGAGCTGTACGACTCGGCACGTGCGAATCTACGCGGCGTACATCGACCCCGTCACTCACGCTTTCGACCAGACGCAGATGGACAAGCTGACCCTCATCCTCGACCCAACCGATGAGTTCGTCTGGACCGACGATAATTGCAATAAGGTCTACGCTTACTTCCAAGAACTCGTGGATCATTATGAGGTACTTCAATGCAATTTCTTCCTTTTATAATCTCATTGTGATTATGGGTGCAAAATCGCAAATCGTTTTGCTTCATGTCAGTTTGTTTGGATCGAAGAACCTACCCGAAGTCATTGAAAATGGCGGAACGGGCTACTCTTGACCTACGTAGAATACTTAAAAGGAATGGTTGCCAATAGTTTAGGACTGTAATGCAAAATACATATATAATTAACAATGGAACATAAAGAGAGGAACAACAACTTATTTGCCACAAACTTCAAACTCATTTTAAACTTCACTTAGCCCTGTTTGGCGCGAGAACTAAATCAGGACCAAAATGATACTAATTTAAAAAACAATAATAATAATAATAATAATAATAATAAATAAATAAATTTTTTTAATCATTTTACATAAATTTTAGTATAAAAAAATATTATGTTATTTCACATACTCAATAATTTTCAATAAAAAAATTAATTTTATTTTACATTCTAGATCAAAATACTCGATTCAAATTGATATTTCTTTTGGCTTTAGCCCAAGTTATCGAACTCGCTCTAAACTATTATAATTTGTAGTGTGTTTATTTCAATGAAATGGAACTATCATTTTGTGAGAATGAAAGTGTTATTCTAAAGAGAATGTAATAATAATTCTTTTGTTTACGTGGATAAAATAGAATATGAAATAAAGAAAAAATATTAAAATACTTAGAAATATAATCTAATGAAATTTTATATTATTTATTATTATTAAATTTAATTATTTACAAAATAATTAAATGAATGTAATTTAGGGGGTGTTTGGTTCAATGTTATCTTGATGTTATGTTATGTTATCTAGACAAGGCAATTGTTTGGTTTAATGACATATACAAATAATCTTCTATTAGATTATAAAATTATTAGTCAAAACATGACATCTAGATTGCATAACATAACACCAAGATAACAACGAACCAAATGTCCCCTTATATAAATATATGTACACGTAATATACATATAATGATGCGTGTATGTATATGTACATGTATATGTGTATATGTGTGACTAAGAGTAATTTTAGAATAATTGTTGACGGAGAGATGGAGTCCTGAGAATTAGTGGCACACAACATTTTTAGCTCAGAATACTGATGCAGAGGAGCCAAAAATCATCCAGAAAAATACACATAGATGTAAGGTGATTCAAGAATAGCTTCCCCTATATTCACCAGAGAGAAAAAAGGTTTTACTAGAGCTCAAAATAAAGAGTTTGGTCAGAAGACCAATACAAGAAAAAGAAAGAGAAAGAATACAAGCTTAGTGTGTCAGTCTTCTCTTTAGAGCTCTGCCCAGGCGTATTTATAGATGAGGTAAGGTGGTATTCAGCCAGTTTCAGGTTAAAAGAGACTGTAACTGTCGGCTATGCGAAGACCATTGATGATGTCAAGAAGAGGACATGTGGGTTCTTGATTTGTCAGGCCGTTGGGAACCTGATGACCGGATGTTGATGACCAGGAACCTACAACTCCCAGCTAACTAGTGATGCAAAGAGTTCTGTAGTGAAAATTGCGCAAATAGGATGCTAACATGACAGTCTCCATCAGGTTAAGAAACAGCGACAGCTGCAAATGAGCAAATATCGGGGCCATATTACTGGCAGGAAGCTGTAGATGACCAAATATCGTGGACGATATTACTGCAGGAAGCTAAACATCATCGCCGATGGTTTAACATTTCTATAAAGCAAGGATAAATATGATTAGTCAAATATCATGGCCGATGATTCAAATATCTTGCACGATAATAAATAAATAGAATTTGAAAAGCCTTATATGCCACGTATATGACTGAGATTCAACGCTGAATCCAGGTGTAAATAATAATATTTTTAGCTTATAAGGAATAGTTAAGAAATAATTTTTTTCTTGGGTGAGAGGAGGAATTCATTGACATATAGAATAGAGATTTCTGTGGAAGTTATTCTATTAAAGTAAACATAGGAATAGCTATTTCATAAAGAATGAAGGTGAAATTAATGAAATAGTCATTCTATCCAACCAAATGCACCCTTACTTCCCAAGAATAAGTAATATTGTAATAAAATATTATTGAGAATTAGATTTAATTTAATTCAAAAACTATTAGAAAATATTTTAAAAAAATAATTTGCTCGAGTCAAAATTGATTTTGAAATTGAAGAAATAGATTTTAAATTGAGACTAGCTTGCTTGAAAATTAGATTGCAAGGCACCTCCACTGACAAGCTATTATCTAAAATAAGATTTAAGGGACATTTGGTTCAATATTCTCTTAACGTTATCTCATGTTATTTATATGCCATGACATCTAAATGTCACATTTTACATGAAAATTTTATAATTTTTTAAAAAATTATCTAAAAATATTATCAAACCAAATAATTATTATTTTTAAATAATATGACATAACATCGTGATAATAACATTGAACCAACCGCCTTCTTATATGTACGGTAGTTTCTATTAATTATTAAAACATTGAAATTAGGAATCTATTCGACTATGTAGGAACGAGCGAACGGGGATATGAAGAAACAAAAATTGAACGATTAACAATTAGACCAAACACAAATTACAATAATCAGGTCAAAGTCGAGGAGCTTCTTGAGTAGTATAAAGTGTTGAATGTTGGTCGGCATCTAAAGTTTTTAGCCTATTGAAGTTTGATTCATGATTTTTGAATATTAGCATTTAAAGTCTTCGATGTATTAATGGTATTAGTAGATGAAAATGAAATTTCTTTTAGTGTCCTTGAAAATGAATTTTTGTTTATTTTACCTCAAGGGCACGCAATTTATGTAAATTACAGGGAGCTCCATTATCAGAGTACACACTCCGTTTGATTGGGTCAGATATTGAGCACTTCATACGCAAAATGCTTTATGATGGGGAGATTAAATACAACATGAATGCCAATGTTCTCATCAGCATGGGGATGCCACGTGTCAAATTCAACAGTAGCCAAATTTAAAAATGTACAATAGCTTCTTTGCTCGATCATATCTTTTACGTGTTTTATAATGATCGTCTTTTCGGTTATGTACTCAAACGTTTTCAATGTATGTTTTTTTCTTTTTTGATTGATATATCATTATTCTCGTATGTTGTATGAGTTTGTAATTGACCTCGGCATTGATGATTTTGAAGTACTTCTGAGTTAGGGTACTGATATATTTGGAGCTAATTAAAAATTTATTATTCAATAGAGTACAATGAAAATAAAATTCCACGCAGTGGAATAAAAATTTGATTTATTATTGTTGTTGTTGCAAAATTATGATTTTTTAGGGAGTAATTTATAATTTACTCATTTGTTTAAACTTAATTTTGTATGTACAAAAGCCATAAATTAGTTTAGAAAAAGATTTGGAGGAGGATGATGGTGATAAGAATAAAAAAACAAAGGCAATGAAAGAACAAAACATGAGGGAAAGATAAAGAAGAATGACAATATCTAAGAAAAAGGTTAGTTTCTTCACTTATATGTATAATAACATAAATTATATTTTGGTCCTTGAGATTGTGCGATCATTGTAAAAATCTTCAATTTAAGCTCTTTTATGTCGATTTTGCACTATTATTATTAAGTCCATGAGTTTAGTTCCAACTTTTTTGTACGGCCATTTTAGACAAAAAACGAACTATTTAAAAAAAATCATGGCCATCTCTATTCTTTCTTCCTGCCAGTCTTCCTCGATTATTTTAAAATATCAGCGAACAAAAAGATAATATATACGAATTTTACTTGCTCCGCCTATTACGATAGCGCAAAACCCAACTTGAGAAACATAAATTAAGGATTTTTAAAATTTGAGATGAGTTTATAATAACTCTCTAACTTCACTAGTTTTGATGCAATTTACTTTTAAAAAAAGTTGGTTATAGAAGAATAATATAACAGAGATGGGTCAATTATTTGTTTAGATTAGGCAATAAATATGGCATATCTCTATTAAATTTGGTGATTTAAAATATGAATATTTATCATTGAAAGCAAAATATATATATATTAAAATCATCTTTCCAATAAAATTCTTCAAAAATCAACTGGATTAATTATTCAACAATCAATTCAAAATAAGTTTATTATTATTTTACTCCATCCAATAACTTAATAAATAAATGTCAAGTTATAAATTACCAAAATCCCTTACATTCAGACCAACAAAATGTAACAAGTTTCAGCCAAGAATATTCTAGTGGGAGTGGAGTGAGTCACACCAAAGCCATTTCTTTTCTTTCACCATACTGAACACTTTTGATGAAATTTGAACAAGAATAATAATAATATTATTATTATTATAGAAAAGTGCATTTTAGCTCCTCAATTTTAAAGTTCGTAATTTTTTGGTTTCTACTCAGTTCAGTCTCTCTATTTTTAAATGATGTTGACGTTTAGGTTCTTATGATGCCTAATCTGTGGAGCACCTCAGACACATCTCTGTCTTCCACCAAATAATAATGCCTTCTTCGCAACATATCCCATGTGCAATTCAATCACTCAATTGATGGGATCTTGAACAATAATTAAACATTCGAGCAAAGAACCTAATTGAGAGGTCACATGTGAAGCAACTTTACTCGAGAGAGCATAAGTTGGCAATAAGAAATGATGCCTGAGTAAACAAATACTAAGAATTACAGAATGAGTAATTTTAAGTGTTTGTGAGAAGTAGCTTATGACGCACCTTATAGAACTAGTCTTGCCTACCAAAATATTTCTAATGCTTTCTTTAATATTATAAAATTTCTTATAGGTCCTCATAGTACAATTATGTTTTTATGACTCTAAGGGACCACTTGGATAGTTTGGTTAAGGGGGAATACATTACTTAACCCTTTTAACACATTCAAATGAGTTATTTACTCAACCAACCTGCTTCAGGTTAGTTAATTACTCCAGAAACTTTCCCTTAACCCTGCTAACTCTAGTTAACTGTAACCCCATTACTCCTTTGGATTAGCATTTCTTTCTTTTTTTCCTTATCTTATGTTAAAATAATAATTAAATAGCTAAATATTTTTTTTATATTGACCAAACAAATTTTTTGAATAATCTAGGGAAATACAATTTAAGGTTAAATATCTTAATTCTATTGAAATAAATTACTTACAAAATTAATATAACCTAGGTTAGCTAACTCTACTCTTGTACCAAGTAAGGATAAATGTTCTTATGGATCCTCCACCTCTTTTTAAGTTCTTTAAAATAAACAAATTTGATTGTTTATGGTTCTAAGATCAGAAACATCATTTTGTTTTAAAATAACATAACCAAAAAGGCAAGGAAAATTGTAAATAAGTCAATTTAGTTTTGGCACGTTTTATTTGATCACTCACATTTTAGCATCAACCAAAATGTTTTTCTAGATTAAAAATATGTGCAAATATATCATTTTACTGTAGTAGATGTTACATTCCTACTGCAATACTCTATTCTATACCATATCCCTTCTCTTTTAGTTTCATCTTGCCATGGTAGAAAAGTTTTTTGCATCAAGATTTTAACATTAGTGACTACACCATGACCAATTTGCAGATGTTCCAAAACTAGAGGTCCTATTTTGTCAACATAAATTCTCATGGACCCAACTGCAAATATTCAAACATTAGAGTCCTTTTCCCAATTACCCAAAAGCCTAATATGTTGAAATCTAATCGTATAATTCAACAATAGTGACTAAAATGCATTATTGGACCTTAAACAGATTAAAAATATTAACTTGATATACTAAAACTAAAATTAGAATAAATTATTGATATGTCTCTATTGTTCACCCATAATTATAATTCAATATATATTTTAAAAAAACTTATCTCTTAGGTCTACATATATATTAAAACCACAGAGACCCAATAGGTCTAGTTATTATTTTCAATTCAAAGACTTAAATGAAAAATTTTAAAAATTTAGATTGAAGTGTAATTATAAGTAAATTATAGAAACCTATTATTAATTTGCCCATAAAAATATTGACGCATTAAAATGCCAGCAACTGTCATAGTTGTATATATGCAAGGCGATTTGATTGTGGGATCCCTCCGCCGCCGGCAGCTATGCCGCCGAAGCCATTGATGATCCTTCTCCACCTTCTCGACCTCATCTTCTTCGCCTTCTCGGCCATCTTGTACCGCATGGGCCTAAACCCATCCTTCGCAACGGCTGCCACGCCGTGGGATACAGAGGAGATTCTCTTCTCCGCCGACCCCTCGCCGGCGGTGGACGCCGCCGTCACCGCCGCCAAGACCCGCCTCCCAGTCGTCGAGTACCAAGCCTTCGCCAGAAACCGACTGCACGGAGGCTTGCCGCCGCCGGCGTGTGCCGTCTGTCTGCAGCTCCTGGAGGCGAGGGACGAAGTCCGCGAGCTCGGGAACTGCTGCCACGTGTTCCACGCCGCCTGCATCGACCGGTGGGTGGATCTCGGCCGGTTCAGCTGCCCGCTGTGCCGGTCGGACCTGCTGCCGCCGACCGCTGGAGCCCTTTCGTTCCTGAAGCTCGCTGTCGCCGGCGATGCCTCGTTCCTTATGCCGTTCTGAATTTTTCTGCTGCTTTTTTTGACGTCTCGTGGATCTGAAATGAAACTACATGTAGAACAATATTAAAGAAATATAATTTTATTTTATTTTTCTGATAGCATCAAATTTTAATTATTATTTTTTTAATTCTGAATATAATTTTAATGATAATTATTGTTATAATTAGATTTTTTTTTTTAAAAGTAGATCCATCTCGTCTATTTTTAACTATTGTAGGAAAAAGGGGGAGCCGCGATCCGAATTCAAGTTGAGTTAGACACAATCAAGCTCAACTCATCGATTTAATTATAAATCAATTTGAGGTTTGATGATCAAGGCTGAAACTTCGTGAGTTTGAGCTGACTTGACTCAATTTCGGGCTACCTTAAACTTTAATTGAGCGGACTGAAATTCCGAGTGAATTGAAATTTACTTTGGAGAAGGAAATTAAGAAATATTCATTATTTTTTATGTTAATTTGCATTAAATTTTAAATTTGTGTTAACCATACTGATCAGTTTAATTACCTATCTTATACTTTAACTACTATTCCTTATATTTTTTATACAAAATAAATAATTACATTATATGAGCAAATTATACTATTTTATTTAAAAAATAAAATTAGAGTTAATTAATTAATTTGAATTTGTGATGCTCATGACCGAAAGATATTTTTTGATCATTTTATCTGATAATTTTGATGACATAATTACATACTTTATAGTTGAATATTTATGCATATGTGTATGAATAAAATTAATATTAATATTATATATGTTTGTATAATTGAAATGAATATCGTAATTAGAAAAATCTGCAGGTATCATATAGATCTATGCATTATCAGATTTTATTTGTAATAACTTCTACATTGTGACGGAAAAGTGGCCGATTTGTGTAGATTAACTAAAACATTCTGTAGTCGCAATTTCGTTACTATTCTGTCACAAATTTGCAACAGAATTTGTCGCAATCGGTCCATCGCAAAATTTAGCTATAACATAAAATCTGTCACCAACGCATATGTGACAAAGGCTGTTACAATGAAAATAGTGACAGAATAATTCCGTTGCAATTGTTGTTTTGTGATAGAAATATTAGCATCTACGACAGATACTTCTGCTACAGATGCCTAATTTTATTGCGGCGGCAGGAGATCAATTATATATGAATGGCAATGTCCTGAGCTTCAATATGGGGATGCCACGTCAAATTCAACAGTAGCTTCCTTGTTCTCTTTTACTTTTGCATCATTTTCGATAGCCAATCTAAAAATTTGTATGCATATTACGATCTTCATTTCGAGCACCCAAGAACCTTCAAATTCAATAGTAGCCAAATTCAAGATGCACAGTGACTTGTTCTTTTTTCTTGATTTTGTAGATATGCATGAAATGGAGGTCTATCACAAGGATCTGGATGTCATTACGCCAAATTAAGTTTAAAAAAATTAGAAAAAATGAAATTTTGTGAATAAATGATGACTTCAAAGTTCCCATTATCATCAACCTCGATAATCAAAGTTTATCTATCCAGAACTTTAAGTTAATATATAATATGACTGAAGTTCAAATATCTTATTCAGCAGATTGTATAGTGGTAGCAAACGTTTGTCCATTCCCCTGGCCCCTAAAAACATCTAAAATTTTACACTCGCTCGAATTTTGATTTGATTTAAACTCGATTGAAAACTTTACGAGTCAAATCTTGAGCTAAAGTTATGATAAGGCTCTAAATGCCAAGATATTATATAGTCACTTTGATTATCCCTTGCCAGCTAGTCTCACTTTATTCTGCTATGAAGTGCAATATATAGGTAATTTAGTTGAGGGGCTCATGATTTATGAAACTTATAGAGAGGTCCACCTTCAGAGTGCACACACTTTTTATTGTGTGAAATAATGATCAGCACTTCATAATGACAATTAATGGGTATTACTTTATCATATGTTAGAAAATTCTCAAGCCCTTTTTGAGAACTGGATTAATTTTAAACGCATTATATGAATTTTTAAGATGATCCTTCGTATCAGTTTGTGCAAAATTTCTAAAATACATTTTATTCCTATGTGAATCTTGTTGAGAGTACATACAAATAATTATCTTACAGTTGTTGTAATATTTTATAATTCAAATGTAGAGGTATTATCTGCTTTAATTTTTGAAAACTACATGACTTGAATATTTCTCAAGAAATTACATATCACAATATTACTCCATCTTAAACATGCTTAATTATGGAGCTTTCCCAAAAGACATCTCTATTATAGTACATCAGGTGAATCCAATTCAGTCGACAGAAAATGCCCGATGATCAAAAGCATTTTGATTTGTTCATCCTAGTATAGTTAATTATTCATTAAATTTATTTTTTTCAGTACTCAAAAAATATTTATTTTCTGTAATTTCTATTTTTACATTTTTAATTTTATAATTTATTTACTGCACTTTACATTTTACATTTTATAATATTTTACTTATGAGGCGTTTGGTTTAATTAATGTTATTTTGATATTATGTTATGTTATTTAAAGCAGACAATTGTTTGGTTTAATGATATCTACAAATAATCTTCTATTAGATTATAAAATTATTAGTTAAAAGATAACATATAGATGTCATGACATCTAGATTACATAACATAACATCAAGATAACAACGAACCAAATACCCCCTTAATGCAATTTTTATTTTTCTTTCTTTTTTTAATTACTCTTATTATTCATATATATAATCAATATAAAAAAAAGAAAAACTACACCTCTATCCACACACTTCACATTATATATATTAATAAATGTATATATATTATTTATGCTTATATTTATATATATTATAAGTGCGAAACATTATGCTACATAATAATTTATAACAAGTTGCGACACTTTGACCAGGCTTTTAAGTTAAATACTGTATATTTACTTGTGTATTGCGCCCATAATATCTTTCACCTAGCAAATCTTACCATTCTTGTCCATTATTTCAGTGAGCTTTTTCGTTCATCGATTTTAGAGGGTGGCGTGTTACGTTTAGTAGTCGATGAAACAATAAGTAGAATTTCAGGGACCTATTTAAAATTAGTTTAACTTTGAGGACTACTTGCAGCAGAACTATTACCTCTTAGACCTGAATGTAATTTGCCCAAATGCATTGATTATGACGTGACATATATAATATTTATGTAGAATGCAAATGTATTTGGTCTTTCAAAGATGCCAATGTAAATAAACCTCAGTTGACTTTGATTCTTCTTGGCATCTTATAGTTATTATTGTTATTTTTGAAGTGTTATAGTTATGATTAGTACAATAAATAAATAATAATAACAATAATAAAATAATAATAATAATAATAATATTATCATTATTATTATTGTTTCTATTAGTACTATTTTATAGAAAAGACAATAAATAATAACTATTTTAAGAGTTATATTATATATGTTTTTGATTGAATTGGGAAATTGTTAGTTTCTCTTTTTCTGCATTACAAAATAGTTTACATTATCTTATTTATCTAAAAAAAATTTATATTTTACCTATTTTAAAATAAAAATAATTACGTACATGCCACACAATTTAGTTTTATTTATGCCTTACCTATCCATTCTTAATTAATTACGCTATGCACATTTAAAATATTATAAAATTTTACATACACACATTTTAACTTATTTCTATTATAATGAGTAATTATAATTTTTCAATAACCTAATTATAATTAGATTATAAAAAATCTGGGCCGTTCATCATATTATTTTAAGAATATTTAAATATATTTTGAGTGAAAATCTTAAAATATTAATGTTTAGGTGGCGACAAAGAAAGGAGACATCCGCTACGTGAATTAATTTTAGGACAAATCAACGCTTTAATATAGTATTGAGGAAGAGAAAAAATATGTACTATTAAGAATAAAAATATTATTTTAATAATTTACTAACAAAATATTTTTTTCAAATAGATTTTGATTAAGTTTTAACTCAAATGTGTGTATGTAAAATTTTATAATATTTTGAGTATGCGTAGCATAATTAATTAAGAATGGATGAGTAAGACATAAATAAAATTAAATTATGTCGCATGTAGGTAATTATTTCTTTAAAATAACGTATATTATAATTTAGGGGCAAATAATTTTTCTTATAATTGAACCATCACTTTGTTGTTCACACTCTTAAAAAATACAGTCTTTTATTCACTGAAAAATAATGAAAATAAGAAGAATATATCCAAATTAGTGCAGATTTTGTTAAAAAATATTACATGTACGTATATTGACGTTTTATATAAACATGAAACAAATTTTTTGTTTATAATTGATTAATTATACTCTTCAGAGCTTCACAAATTTTTTTTTTTATAGTGCTACACATATTCTTTTTTTTTTTTTTTATGGGGGCTTCACAAATATTCAAGTACACATGTTGGGGATAAGTATAAGCATTTTCTTTAAAGTGATCAAACATTCTAAAATAAAAATAGAAAGCAAAATTTTTAACACATGAAATATATTTACCACTTCATAAATATTTAAATTTCTGATATATTGAAGATAAATATAATTTAATAATTATTAATACTGAAAACATATGAAAATATTGATACAATTTATTACAAAATGATTTCTGTTGCTAATTAAAAATAAAGACTGAACTACGTAAATACAAAATTGTTTTGCGTTCATCGCGCATGAAATTCTCTAACAAATGTAATAAGTGCAGAAATTATTTTTGCACATTTTTTTGCATTTTATTAGTTAATAAGCATTTAATTTATTTGGAATTTAGTATATATATATATATATGTATTATTACAAGGCACAAATCTGTCTCTACATCCTTACGCTGGTTTTCTTCTTCAACAGCCAATTTATGTTGAATATCTAGAAGTATTAGAGGTCTTCACTTCAAAAAATAAAATAAAATGTGCATACCATAAGATAATCATAATAGAACAACAGTCTAGCACAGCAACTAAATAAGAAAATATAGCTTGGCTGGCAGCTTACTTGCTTTTGCAGTAATACATTCTTCTCAGTACACCAATTTAATGCACAAATCTGAAGTCAATGTATATTAAAGGTGGCAAAAGGAGTACACGGTTTGTATATTGCCGCAACTCAGACCTGACTTATCATAAATGGGTCAAAGATTATGATCCAAATCATTTTATCAACTTAAAGATGACTTTGACCGATTCATTGCATAAAATCTTGTAAAAAGTATAAGCGCACGAGGAATCGATACATAGATTATGACCCGGTTTGACCTGTTTGGCTCGAGTTGACTCGGTTTGACTTATGTGACTCATGTTGACCAAATTTTATCTGAGTTGACCTGGTCTGATCTGAGTTGACCCACTTTGACCTGAGTTGACCTAGTTTGACCCATTTGACCTGCATTGACCTATTTTGATCTACTTGATCTATCTGACTTGTTTAGCCTGAATAGACTTATGTAATCTGAGTTAATATGTTAAACTATTAAACTCAGTAATGATCATTTCATCTTGAACCTAATAGGGATAATTTTATCCGAATCAGGAGACTCATTATCCACAGCAAACTATTACTATCTCTCATCCAGGTAAATGATTTTCACTGAATTTTGGACATCGTGATTATTAAAGTAAGTTAATTAATATATAAAATGATATTAATTATATTTTGTGAGCTATATTTTGCATCTTCTGTATGGCTTGATATCGATATTCTGTTAAGCTTTATGCTGAGATACTATACTGGCTTATACTGAACTCATATATCCTGAGATATATGATATGATACGCTGGGATCTTGGTGGTTGACGAACCACCTTTTGGACGTGTGGCGTCGTGTGGGAGATGTACCTACGTCTTGTTATTCTATTGTCACACTAGTGACATATCTGTTAAACATGTTGTTATACTGGTGACGTATACCTACTGATTCTGATCTTTTATCGATCGATATAAAATTTATACATATTAATATATATGCAAAAAGTGATACAAGATGATATTACAAGGTATTATGATATTTTGATCTATTGGTAAATTGAGCTATAAAACCTCACTTGGTCTATTATAAGGTGGAAGTCGTTTATTCTGTTTGCGTGACTGATTATTTTTTAGGTAAATAATCTGCTGCTAGAAGAAGACTGTAAAATCCCCAAAGATGATGTTCCCTCACATTCTGTATGACCTTTATTTTTCTGTACTCTAGTCTAAGGTTACCCTGAGTGACCTGCTTGGTGTCTGGACTTATGTAATTCTATTTTGAGATTAATAAAAATATTTTTTCTTATATTTTGTTCTATGATTCTAACTGTAAGTCACTCCTTATTTTATGGATAATTGGTCCATAAAAATGAGGGTGTGACAGTCTTGTAACCCGAGGATGCTCTTACCATTGAGAATAAGACCATGTAGGTAGCCTGGTCATTCTCATTTCTAAAGGTGACTAGTAAGATGGAGTCAAGGGGGTAACCTTTCACCCTCGCTCTCAGATTTTAACCTGGCAAGCAAAATAGATTGAGACCTCTTCCTTTAGACATTGAACATCTTCGAAACCTAGATCTAAGGCTAGATTCCACTTTTTTGGGAGATTTTTTATGCTAAATTGGAGGATTGTTTCAACAGTGATGATAAAATGAACAGAAATAGCTATAAAGCTTGGAAGTAAGCTTGATGCTAGGATTTTGGAGGGATCCAGCCGAGGAGACGATTTCCAATGGGTTGACGTGCGATTGAGGCTGTCAATCAAAGAGTTTGAGCTTTCTATCTCTTTTTTTAATTTCTTTATGTTCTGCTAGTTTCCTTTTTCTTACTTGTTTCCCATTTCTTCCATAAAAAATCATATGTGAAGCTTGTCTTGAAATTTTAGCTTGGCTCCAACGTTGTTGTCCTTTCCACCTTGTCATTTGTTGTTTTGGTCTTTCTCTTGCTCAAATTTATGTTTTAGTGATGAGATACTTCATTCTTGGCATTAATTACATTACGAAACTCGGGGATACAAATCTTAGCAATTTGCCTTAACTCGTATGCATAATTTTGGGGAATTAGCTTGAATCTCCTGCTTAGTACATGCTTATGAATGTTCCATCTCGTTCTTAGCATGATATTCTTGTTGATTGGCATAGTTTTTCTATCGTTATCCTTCTTTGGATTATTTCTATATGTTTTAACATTTCCTCACACGGACAAAAGCAGTGGGTAGGAGAATTTGGATGTTGGATCCACCTACAACCTAAACTTAGTAGGCTTGCCTTTGATACCAAACTGATAAATACCTTTTTTTGGTGATACTTTCAGAAACACGTGCTCTCTAGGTTCAAAGCAACTATCTCATCTTTTTGAGTCAGCATAAGCCCTCTGTCGACTCTGAGTTGCTAAAAGTCATTCTCGGATTATCATGATCTTTTGCAAGGTGACTTCAATAATTTCTGATACTAGCATTCTTCTTTCTCCAATCTCATCCCAATATAAGGGTGATTGATATTTTCTGCTGTATAAAGCCCGATACAGAGCAACTTTAATGCTTGCATGATAGCTATTATTATATGAGAATTCTACTAAAGGAAGATATTTTTTCTAATTTTCTCCAAAGTTCATGGCACATGCTCTCAGTATATTCTCGAGGGTTTGAATCGTTCTCTCTAATTGTCCATCCGTCTCCAGGTGATATGTTGTACTGTAACTAAGTTTCATTCTCATGGCTTTTTGAAGACTAACCTATAGTCTTAAGGCAAAACGTGGATCTTTATCAAATATAATGGATGCAGGCACCCTATAAAGCAGTACTATTTCATTTATATATAATTTAGCTAAATATTCAAGAGGATGAGTTATTTTGATAAGGAGGAAGTGGGCAGAATTTGTCAACCTATCCACGATTACCCAAATAGCATCGCATCCTTTAGATGTTGGTAGCTCATAAACAAAATTCATAGTAATATGCTCTCATTTCCAAGTAGAATTCTCTAAAGATTGAAGGAGTCCTCTTGGTTTTTGATGTTCTGTTTTAACTCTTTAACAAACCAAACGATGACTTACAAATTCAGCAATATTATTTTTCATTCCGAGCCACGAGAATTGCTCTCATAAGTTATGATACATTTTAGTCCCTCTAAGGTAGATTGAATATCCTGCACTATGTGCTTTACTAAGAATTTTCTTCTTAAGTTCATGGGAGTTAGGAACGTAGATTTGATTTTAAAATCGAAGGATACCATCAGATCCTATCATAAATTCTGGTTTATTTTCTTTATTACGCTCTGAGTTATCTTAGCAATCTTCGAATCTTCTTGCTGGACTATCTTGATCTTTTCATGCAGATTTGACTGTATACAAAGATGAGCTACCATTCTTTTATCATCATATACTCGGATCTCTAACTGTAGTTGCTTTATTTCTTTAATAAGCGCCTCATGATTAGTGAGAGAATTACTTACAGATTTTTATAAACTAAGTGCATTTGCAACTACATTAGCCTTCTCCGGATGATATTGAATGTCCACATCATAATCTTTTAATAACTCTAACCATCTTTATTGTCTTAGATTTAATTTCTTCTGAGTGACAATGTACTTTAGGCTTTTGTGATATGTAAAAATTTCATATTGCTCCATATAAATAATATCTCCAAATTTTAAGTGCAAAGTAACCGCAGCTAGCTCCAAATCATACATAAGATAATTGATCTCATGGGTCTTCAATTACCTAGATGCATAAGTTATAACTTTTTCACCTTGCATTAGCACACACCTTAATCCCTTCCGAGAAGCATCATTATAAATGACAAAGTTTTCAGTTATTGAGAGAGTAGTTAAGATAGGGGATATAATAAGTTGTCTTTTTAATTCCTGAAAACACTCCTCGCAGGTTTTTGACCACTCAAATCTTACAGACTTCTTAGTTAGTTGAGTGAGTGGTAGGACGATCTTTAAAAATCCTTCTACGAATCTTCGATAATATTCGGCTAGACCAAGAAAACTTCTTACTTCAGTTACAGTTGTGGGCCTTGACTAATCAGTGATAGCCTCAACTTTGGACGAATCTACAGCTATGCCCGATGAACTAATTATATACCCTAAAAATGCCATTTGTTGTAACCAAAATTTACATTTATTGAGTTTGACATATAACTTCTTATCTCTTAGGCCCTATTTGACAATGGACTAAAAATCATGGCTAAAATTACCCATGGTCAAAATCTTAAATTTATTTTAAAAAAATTTAAAAAATTATTTTATATCTCATCTCACACAAATTTTAATATTAAACAATTACTTTATTTTACATCCAACACAATTCTCAATAAATCAATCAACTTTATTTTATATTATACACAATATAATCAACTTACTTTATTTCACATCATACACATTTTTCAAAAATGACTAAAAATTTCAACTAAATCTTCTTTTTTTTCTTATTACCAAACAGAGCCTTAGTGTCTTCAAGGTAATTCAAAGGTGCTCTTCATGCTCTTCTTCACTACAAAAGTATATCAATATATCATTGATGAACACAATAATAAATTTATCCAGATAAGACTAAAATATTCAGTTCATAAGATCCATAAACACTGTAGGAGCATTAGTTAATCTAAAAGGCATGACTACAAATTCATAATGACCATACCTTGTTTGAAAGGCAGATTTTGAAATATCTCGTGTTCGAATGTGCAGTTGACGATAGCCAGATCGTAAGTCAATCTTAAAAAATACCTTAGCATTTTTCAATTGATCAAAAAAATCATCTATTCTAGGTAATAAGTATTTGTTTTTGATAGTGATCTTATTCAGCTCTTGATAATTGATACGCTATGAAGCACGAATACGATACAGCGATACGGATACGATATGATACGGATACGATGATACGCCAAACTTAAAAAAATAGGATACAGATACATCAGGATACGACTGTTATATTTATATATAATACGTCATATTCTCATATTTAAGATATAAATCTATGGTAGATTATAATAACTTATACATTTTATTATTATAATTTTCAAAAATATCTTTCAATTTTTTTTTCAAATTAATTATATATTTTTAAATATTATTAATATCACTAAAAAAATATTATAGATAATTGAATTATAAAAAATAAAAATATTCTTCAATAATTATTGAGTTTAAAAGATTTTAAATTAAAATAATATTTTAAAATTTATTTAATTACTTTCAACCTATTACAGATCATCTAAGTGAGATGAAAGTTTAAATATACATCAGTAAATTAGTTTCAGTTTTAATTTAAATCTGATTTAAATTAATTAGCTTGATGCAAATGACATATAATTAAAAATAATATAGATAATGTGACATAAACTCATATATACTAATCTCTGAGTCTTAACTAAATAAATAAATAAAATAAAAAAATCAAAGTTCTATCATTTTCATAATATGAGCTTGATTAAAGTAAAAAAAAAGTAATCTGTGTCTAACAGAAGTAAAGATAGTATGGTTGAAATAGAAAAACTAGATAATACAATTGCTTGCGAATACTAAATTCTTTTTTTATTGCCGAAACACTAGCGTGCATTAAGCATTTTGCAATCTCAATTGTGTGAGTTCAGTATATCTCTCAATCTTATTATTTAAGTCTATGATGAGTTGTGTTTTATGTATAATATATTTTTTATTTTTTATCGTGTAGGCCAGACCAACTGTTTCAATATTATTTTCTTTAATTAAAAGTATCGAAAAGTATCGGACAAGATCGGGCAAGTATCGGGTGAGTATCGGATTTTTAAAAATTAAAAATAAAAATTGATACGCCATGTGGCATATCAGATACGTATTGGTGGAGTATCAAGGCATATCGGTATCCGATACGGATACGATACGGATACGTTAGGCTCCACGAAGTATCGATGCTTCATAATTGATACATAGTCTTAAAGAGTCATCTTTCTTCTTATCAAATAATACTGGAGCACCCCAAGAAGATATAGGAGTAACAGTCAATCACACAGACAGAATAAACGACCTCCACCTTACAATATGTCAAGTGAGGCTTTATAGCTCAATTTACCAACAGATCAAAATATCAGAATACCTTTATAATATCATTTTATCACCTTAAAAATTATTTACCTGGATGAGAGATAGTAATAGCTTGCTAGTGGATAACGCATCCCTTGATTTGGATAAAACTATCCTGATTATGTTCAAGATGAAATAATCACTGTTAGGCTTAATAATTTAACATATTAACTCAGGTTACATAAGTCTATTCAGGCTAAACAAGTTAGACAGGTTAAGTGGATCAAAATAGTTCAATGCAGGTCAAATAGGTCAAACTAGGTCAACTAAAGTCAAATTGGGTCAAATGGGTTAAACAGAGTCAACTCAAGTCAAATTGAGTCAAATTAGGTCAACTCAAGTCAAATAGGTCAAACCAAGTCAACTCAGGTCAAATCAGGTCAAACGGTGTTAACTCGGGTTTAACAGGTCGATAGGGTTTACCGAATTTGATACGAGTTAAGCGGGTCGACATGGGTTAAATGGATTGACATAAGTTAAACAAGTTAATCATCGGTTAAATTTGGGTTAAACTAATAAAATTGAGTCAATAAAAAAATTATCGAATGTAATTTAAACTTAGTAGGATCAGAATACTTACCTCTTCTAGCAGAGTCTCGTCCCTGAAGAAGAAGAGAGAGTTGCACCAAGATGGGTTAAGAATACAGAGGTAAACTAGAAGTTGTGGGTTCCATTTGAGAGCTCTGGGCCCTATTTATAGGAAGAAGTGAATTTAATAAGGCGGGATCAACTGGTGGTTGGGGAGGTGGGAGGAAGGTAGAGTTAAACTTTCTATTTAATACGGATGGTGAGAGGAAGGTAGGAGGAATCTTCCTATTTAATAAGACTGGTGATAAGAAAGGGTAATGAAGCTTCAAAAATATATTTTATTAAAACAATACTGAAGAGATTTTATTTTTAATGTGACAATTATTTTAAAATTCTTAGATTACAGATGTATTCATATTAAATTCAGAAAATATATAAATGAATATTAATAGGTATTTCTTAAGCGGGTTATTATAAAGACAATCCTGGGCCACTCGACCTTCAATTTGTTCGGGATGGTGGCTTCTACCCTACGCCTATGTATGAAGTTCTATTCCTCGGGAGGAGTAGTCACCACAAGGGGAGACCCAATCTAAGCCTTCAGAGCATTCAAAATTGTAGCCCATTAGTTAGTAGATGAGATGAACCCCCTGATGGAAGTAGCCATCCCACTACCAAAAGAGAAGACCATAAATGTATCCTTTGACAATGAGAGCTCGTCACGCACTGTAACAATTTCCTTTTCTCTTAACAAAAGACAAAGGGCTAATATTCATGCCTTTTTCATGAGTACATGGATGTGTTTACATGATCCCCCAATGATATGCCTAGTATCAATAAAGCAATAACCAATCACAGGCTTAATATCAAAGCCAGCTCAAAACCATCTAGGTAAAAAGAACATCCCATGGGCGGCGAGCGGCTTGAAGCCCTGAAAGGCGAAGTCCACAAGCTCATTAAGGCAAGATTCCTCAGGTAAGTCCACTACCTAAATTAGCTCACTAACAGCGTGCTAGTAAAAAAATAATAATGATAAATGGAGGATGTGTATAGATTTTATAAAATTGAATGATTCTTGTTTGAAAGATTCGCACCCACAACTACACATCGATAGCATGGTAGCAGAACGATGGGCTACCCTACAATGAGCTTCTTCGATGTGTTTTCAAGAAATCACCAAACCTAAATGGAGGAGGAAGATGAGGAAAAGACGTCTTTCATCACAGCCTTTGAGACTTATTGTCACAAGGTAAATGCTCTTCAACCTTAAAAAAGATGGGTTATGTACCAAAGGATAGTGGATCACGTGCTAAAAGAACAGAATGGTCATAACCTAGAAGCCTATGTGGATGACATTTTGGTTAAAAACTGCTCACCCAAGCAGCACTTTGTGGATTTCAAGAAAACTTTCACCACCATGAGGGGACACCAGATGAAGCTCAACCCTATGAAGTGTACACTTAGCGCAGCCTTCGAAAAAGTTTTGGGATGTTTGGTGTCTGCCCAAAGGATAGAGGCCAACCCAGACACCCTCCCTGAGCACAATGAAGGAAGTACAATCCCTTACCAGATGAGACACTGCCCTGAGTTTCTTTATTTCCAAGGCCAGGGAAAGGTGGCCACCATTATTCAAGTGCCTGAAGGACCCTCGCAAGCTTGAGTGGACAGATGAGTATGAACAAGCCTTCACCTTGCTCAAAAAGTATGACTTTGGCTCTGTCTCATGGCCAATTAATGGACAAGATAACATTGTAGTCCCTTGCGTAGCATGTATGACTGACATAGAAAAGAAAAGGCTCAAAGGAAATGGCTTTCTGTACATAGGTATGTTGTGAATTAGTAAAAATGATAATGGATAGATTTGATAAATAGTGGACTGGCCTGGTATATGCCTACATTAAAAGTAAGAGAAAGTCAAAGTAAAACCTTAATATTGAGCTAGTGGACTACCAATTACCAAGAGCTTTCCTCAGTCCATCATTCTTTTCCTCCTTGCTTCCTATTCCATTCCCAATGAATCTGGTGAGCGAGAGAGAGCACCATCCTATGGCCAACTTAGTTATTTCAACTTGGTCAACTTAGAACCCAAAATTCTCCAATCTATGAACGCGATAACAATTAGATTGCACTTTATATATATATATATATATATATGTTGTATATATGTATGTATGTATGTATGTATGTATGTATATATATATATATATATATATGTATACATGTATATATGTATGTATGTATGTATGTATATATGTATGTATGTATGTATGTATACATGTATGTATGTATGTATGTATGTATACATGTATGTATGTATGTATGTATACATGTATGTATGTATGTATGTATGTATGTATACATGTATACATGTATACATGTATACATGTATACATGTATATATGTATGTATATATATATGTATATATGTATATATGTATGTATATATATATGTATATATATATATATATATATATATATATATATATATATATATATATATATATATATATATATATATATATATATATATATATATATATATACATATATATATACATACATATATACATGTATACATGTATACATGTATACATGTATATATGTATGTATATATATATGTATATATGTATATATGTATGTATATATATATGTATATATATATATATATATATATATATGTATACATGTATATATGTATATATATACTAGATTTATAGAAGTAGATATTATGGTTTGTAAAAAAATTAATATTTTGTGCTTTCAAAAAATGAAATAAGCTATGGAGAAAGCCAAAGAAATTGTTACCTTAGATTTCAAATTTTAGTACTCGGGTAAGAATAAGACTAGGAATAGAGTAGATATAATTCTCGACAAGCATTAACTGAAGATATCGAATATTTAAAATTTGATACTTTAGCTTTACGCGTCAAATGCGCCATGAATCTGTTCATGGACTTTTGCCGTGATCAAAAGTTAAGAAAATCCTTCTATAAAGATCGTTCTAAAGCTAGTCATAAACATTGTTGTATTAATGTTTTACCTACATATAAATTTGGCATTCTTCCTCCGCGGAAGCGTGGTGGACATAAATATGGACATAAATATAAATATCGCACTAAACATCGTCGTCATAAGTTTAAATTTACCAAACCTTGGCTTAAAAATAAACGTCGTTTTAATATACGATATAAACCTAAGTACTATATTCCTTTTTACATTTTTCATCCCATGGTGCGAGTAATTTATTAAAGTATATCTGAGCCCAATGATCATATTGTGAAAGGGGTAATTTCCAAACATATTCCATATATTTTTGTGAAAATTCTTCTAGAAAACAGATATTACCAATCTGCATTCTGGAAAGAATTATTTCTATACGTTCTATGTCTTCTGTATTATCAAGGGATCCTATTTGAAAATATTAGTAATTATACGAGTAACAGGCGTGCCACTCAAAATTTTTTAATTTACATACATGTCACTCAAAAATTTTCAATTGGATCGGACAACTCAAATTTTTTAATATACAAACATGCCACTAAAATTTTTTCTATTTACATAAATAACACTCAACTATTCTATATATATTGATGGCACTCTAAAAATGTTTTATTTAATTCTATGTCAGCTAAAAACTTTTTATTTTATCACAAGGACCCAAAATTAATAATAAGACAACAAATGAAGAACCTCAATAAAATATTTTTAAGTAAATATAAGTTTTTTGGAGTGCCAACCATCCATATACATAGAACAATTTTGAGTGTTATTTATGTGAAAAGAAAAACTTTTTAGTGACATGTAAATTAAAAACTTCTGAGTTGCATGTCCTTAATTGAAAATTTCTTAGTGGCATGCATGTAAATTGAAATTTTTGAGTGTCATGTATGTGAAAACTCCAGATGTTTAAGAGACATAATGTAAATAGAACTTTTTTTGAGTGTCACATATATTGATAGAATAAATTTGAGCATTATTTATCTAAATAGAAAACTATTAAGTGGCATGTATGTAAATTAAAAACTTTTAAGTGCCAAGAAATAAATTGAAAATGTTTGGGTGACAAGAAGGAAATTAAAATTTTTTGAGTGGCATGTAGAAATTGAAAATTTTTGAAGGAAATTGAAAATGTTTGAGTGGCATGCAGGAAATTGAAAATTTGAGTGTCATGTATGTAAAAACACCCCCAAATTATAAAACAAAAGGATATGAATTAGATGATAATGGATGAACAAATAAGATTCAAACATTATAGAAGATCCAGATTTTTAAAAAGAAAGTTGGGTTGGCTCAGATTGGTCCAGGCGTCCAGCAATAAGAATCAAGACTAAAACCAACTTAATTGCGAGCATGTTTAGAATCATACCTGACCCAAAACTGAGCAGAACCGACCCAAATTCATCCGAGTTAGTTCTTTTCAGAGGCAGTTCTCAGTTGTGTATTTTGTGTTGTTGCATCCCATCTTTACATAAATTAACCTGTAGGAGGGAAAAATTTTAAAACCTTGGCTTCATTGAAATATTAAAAAATAGGTAAATTACTGATAGGTCCCTATAATTTATACATAATCATATTAACTAATATTTTTTGAAATACTTCACTTATGCCCCTACTTTGAGATTATAGGGACTAATTAGATTAATATTTTACTTTATTTTTAGGTCCTTTTTAAATTTTAAGAATTTAAATAAAAACTTTTAAAATATGTGAACCAAAATATAATTGTAACTATAAACACCTATTTGCTGCCTTTCAAATAAAAAAATAAAAAAACTCATGGCTGGAATTCACGTAAATTTCGTGGGGCTTTCTGTAATTTCAGAATTCCCTCTTTCCCCTCTCTTAACCCTATTCCCATTTTTTTAATGGGTCTTAACCCTATTCTTTGAACCAACGCGAGAGGCCGACAAGACGAGAATTCAAGAACCTCTCTCTCTCTCTCGCTCTCGCTCTCGCTCTCGCTCCACCAGGTCTCTGGCGAGCCAAATGGACGAGACGGCGACATCGGAGGACATCTCCGACGAGTTCTTCCTGGAGGACATCGACGGAGACGCCGTCGGCGCCGCCGTCCATGAATTCTGCGTAACCTAATTCCTCTATAACCTGTCCTCTCCCACCCAAGATCTTACGCAAAAGAGTGACCTTTTCTGCCTTCTCCGTGTTCTAGGGTTTCGCGGCGGAGCAAGAAAGCGGAAGGGAGGGAGGGGCGGAGGACGAGGAGGAGGAGCTCGAATGGCTGGCGAACAAGGACGCCTTCCCTGCTGTGGAGACCTCGTTCGACCCCGCTACCCAGTCCTGGAGCAACGGCTCGACCGTCGCCAGCAGCGCCGGCGACCGGCTGAGCCCGGTGTCCGTCCTGACGACGGCGCTTCCGTTTCGCGCACCTGCGAGGTCGCGGAGCAAGGGGAATCGGCGACGGCGGAAGGCGCTTTCTTGCTTCGCCGCCATCGCAGGTGGGCCTCCGCCGTCTTCGTCGGTGCTGGAGGTCTCGCCGGCGAGGGGGCTGAGGACGGAGAAGAGGAAGTGCCTGCACTGCGCGGCGGAGGAGACGCCGCAGTGGAGAGCGGGGCCGGAGGGCCCGAAGACGCTGTGCAACGCCTGCGGCGTACGTTTCAAGTCCGGCCGGCTAGTGCCGGAGTACCGGCCGGCGAGCAGCCCCACCTTCTCGCCGGCGATCCACTCCAACTGCCACCGGAAAGTCGTAGAGATGCGCCGCCAGAAGTACGGCAGCGACGGCCCCGGAGGTCGCGGCACGCGAAGCGTTTGGCGGCCTCCGCCTCCGCCGCCAGCACTGAGAAATTGTTAGGGTTTGGAGATTCGCATGATTGTAATGGGAAGGTGGGGGTTAGGAGTGTAATTAACGGTTTTGTTAGTGTTAAATTGGTAAATGGGACATTGGCACGTGGGAGAGGAAGGAGACAGGGGCCATGGTGATAGAGAATTGAGGCGAGAGATGGTGGTTGACAGCTAATCTCATGAAAATTTGATTTTTTTTTTTTTTATAACGGATTATAAAATGTGGCCAAGATATGATGATTTTTTTAATTATATTACGTATATAATATTTTATTTATCAAAAATTACATATTTTTGTATTATTTTTAAATAAAATTTAGGTTATAATTTAAATTTTAAAACACTAAAATTACATATTTTACATTATTTTTAAATAAAATCCAAGTATATTTTAAATTGAGTCTTTTAAAATTATAATTTAAAATTTAAAACACTAAAATGTACGTATTAACTTATTTTAATATTAAAATAATTTCAAATCTT
>JAEMOT010004287.1:251876-321506 GCA_019297695.1 Apostasia ramifera
GAGAAAACGCCGAACGCAGCCACCTGCCGCAGTGCCGGCGAGAAATCCTTGGCCACCTGCCCGGATCTCTTCAAAACTCAGCTCTGAGTAGAATCGCTCACAGATAATCAAAAACGCCTCCCTCTGCTGTCTTCCCGTCGGCCATTTTATAGGAGAAGAAGAGCTACGGGCGGAACTAACCGTATGCGTAGAATCGGCTGAGGAAGAGCGCTGTTGTGGAGGAAGTGGCCGGCGACGTGCGCGAGAACCACGGATGGGCCGGCGACTCGCGCGGAAGGCCGGCGACGTGCGCGAAAAATCGGCGATGTGGGCGGAAGGGCCGGCTGCGAGCGACCCATCGGAGAAGAGGCGTGATTGCAGCCATGATCGGGAGGTTAGGGATTTAAGGGCAAAATTGCAAATTAATTTGCTATTTTATCCCTTATTACAATTAAGTCCTTCCCTTTCAATTCGAGTCTAATTGAATTTTTCCGACTCCAACTGACTTGAACTAAAAATAAAATATATACATAACTCATAAGTGGGCATTCCCATCGACATAACAAAATATTTGACTCAATAAACGACCCAAATAAAATGTGCAAATAATAAGATAACTATATACAAGATAAAATTATTATAATCTACACTCGAAGTCGTAGATTATAACGCATTCATTGATGCTGTTGATCTGGCTCTACATCAATTATACTTTCAGTACATTGAATAGCTGCAAATTTTAAAATAATATAAATTTTTAAAACTATAATTTTAAATTTCAGTGGTAACAGTTTTTTTTTTTTGATTGTACAGTGGAAACAGTTAGCTTCAGTGAATTTATATAATCCACTTTATTCCATATGAAAAAAGAATTTATATAAAATTTTGGTCAATACTAATTCAAAGCTCAGTTATTTATATGAGTTTTAAGATATTTTTATCTTTTTAAGACAATTTTTAAAATTTTAATTTTGACTAAAAATATCATAATAAATATTTAAATTAAAAGTATTAAAATTACTAAAAGCTAATATTTTAATTTTGTGATAAAAAAAGACTAAAACTTAATTAAATTACTTTATAATTTTCATTGTATGCTTTACAACAAAAGCATCACCTAACGAAATAAAAAAATTGGGTCCCTCAAAAATTAAGCAGCTCTGGTGCTAATAGGGATCGAAGATCGAAAATTAATCAAAAATTAAATTAATTTTAGATCGAATCGAAATCGAATTGATCTAAATGAGCCGACTAATGAGCTAAAAGTTCTGCTCGGTAATGATTTCGAGCAGATTTTGAGCTGTTGTAGGCTTGGCTCGATCCAGCTCAAAATCGATTCAAATTAAAACAAATTTTATATTATAATATTGATATATTATAAGCCGAGCTGATTTCGAGCCAAATCGAGTCGAGCTTACCCGACTCAAGATCGGCTCAAACAAAATTGAGATTCGATTCATTTTCGAGCCGGCTCGAAAAAATGAATCGGAATCTGCTCGAAGTCGATTGGAATCGACTTGGGCCGGCTCAAAGTCTAACCCAATCGATTTCGAGCCGATTTCAAATCGATTGAAATGTGATCAAGCCGATTTCGAGTTGATTGAAATGTGATCGATTCGATTTTGAACCGGTATTGACTCGACTCAAAATCGGATCAATAACAGCCCTAACGGCTCCAGAGATCTGTTAGATTAATAGGCAGATTTCATTGGTGGCCCAAGGCTCCCCCAACTTTAAAACCAAACTGAATCACGAACCGATCAATTATCGAGTTCACAGTCAAATGGGTCGATCAATTCGCTACTATTTTAAAAAGTTCAATAGCTATCAAACATAACATCAAACATTTACAACAATAAATTTAGTAATTATATTAACTCATTATTCTCATGAAACAACGGACATCATAAAAAATGAATTGATTCATTTCCATCATTAGCTGCTGATCTAGTATATTGTGCAGTCTACATTTTGAGATTCAATTAGATCAGATGATGCGCCCCAGTTGGACTAGGGCCGGTCCTACATTTATCACAATGTGGGCTACTCGTCTCAACTTTGAATAGAGGGCATGGTTTTAATTTTTGCTAAAATTTTCATTTCAATTCAGTCAAGAATGATTCAAATCGTGCTGATTTTATTTCAGCTGAAAATATTTGAACCATTCCGTTTTGGGTAAGTCATGCGGACCCACGACTTACCCGTTTCGTGTAAGTAGTATGCCCGCACAGCTTACCTGTTTTCATTACGACAAGTGCTATTTTGGTTGGGTAAGTCGTACGCCCCCACGACTATAATTGCTCGTAAAAATTGCAAGTAATTAGAAGAAGATTCATCAGGAAACATTCTTCTAGTGCAACATATCAACTGCATGAAAGAAAAAGCAAATGCCGCGATTGATTGCTTGCAAAAGGCTGCATATGTTAACCTTATAATAAATATTAAGCACATACTTAGGATTAAATTGTGCTCGTGTACTAAATTAGTTATTATTGACGTGAGATGTAGAGGATCCCAAGAAACACAGAGAAAGAGAGTCCCGAGAGACGGCGACACGCAGAAAATTAAGCCTGTTCACTGAGGCTTAGATGAGAATAAAATGCATCCAGAGCAACACACAAAGGTTTAAAGTGGTTCAAGGAAGAAATTTCCTACGTCCACCGAGCGACCGGGTGATTGATTTCACTAGAAAAAGAAAAAGGGTGGTCAAAAGGACCAGTACAATGAGCCAAAAGAAAAAAGAGAGAAAAGAGAGAGAGAGAGAGAGAGAGAGAGAGAGAGAGAGAGAGAGTTTTCTCTTATCTCAAGCTCTCGTTACAAAGAGATGAGAAAAAATCTCCTTTTGCCTCCTCCTGTTCAAGGGTATTTATAAGCAGTAGATAATGCAGCTCCATCCTGGTTTTTCGGAAGGGGAGAAAGTAAACAAACGCTGAGCCCATGCTGATGGCTCTACTACTGTTGGCCACTGGAGGAGCCGGAAGTAGCGGATGGAAAGCTTGTCTCCCTGATCTTGGTATTTCTTCTAGGGCTCCATGATGACTGAAGCATGCGGGTCCTTGATTTGTGTGTCTGAAAAAGTGTCTTGTATGGAAAACAATGCGGTCGGGCCACGCCGACTGCGACTGGTGCAGCTGAAGAACATCGTCATCGATGTTTGTTAGAGGTGGTCCTGGATCGTCGTGGACGATATTTGACCGAACCCGCATGGTCGAAGTTTGACCGAGGTTTGAGACCTGTGAGAATAAAAGCAAAATAAGAAGTTAATGTCACCAGAGAGCCACGTGTATGACTGAGATGCAGTGCTGGAACCACGTGTTAACATCAGCCCCCCACATTTGTTAGGGCGCGAATATTAATATGGGCCCTGGAATGCGAACCGTCGCGATGGTGGACGCGCTACCCAAGGTCTGTCAGGATAAAGCTAGAGTGGCACCCTGTCGATTCGCATCCTTACCGACCAGCCTTTGTGAACCCTGCAAGGAAAGGAGTGGACTGTTAGAGAGATGGCGGAGAGGAAGAGGTGGACGACTCTGAAGGGTTTTCCTCTGAAGAAGAAGAGGTCCGTCAGTCCTCCGATCGACATGCCTCCTCCAAAGAAGAAGAGGGTCCTGGAGCCATCTGAAAGGTCGCCGGAACCGGTGGTTGAGAAGACCGTCAAAGTGCTCTAGAAGGAGGAAGCGGGAGCTCCGGCTGTGGTCCTGCCGGAAGAAACGCCGGCAGCCAAGGTTGCCAAGGGTCTGGCGCGGACTTTGGAGTCCGCACAGGGAGATGCTGAAGAGGAGAAGGTGGAGGAGGTGGTGAACCTCTTAGATTCTCCGGTCAAGACGTCTCTGAAAACCGGAGAGCGGAAGGAGTTGATCGTGGTGGGCGAGACGTTTGCGGGGGAGAGACTTGAGCCTGGGAGGATTCTGCTCAAAGATGAAGACATTGAGCGGCTCCTTCCTAAGTTCGGGGCTCCCCCTTAAGGGAGTGCGAAGAAGACGGCCCTGGTGATTTGCGGTCCTGCTCCTTTTGGTGAGTCAGTCCCTCTTCTTCCGAAGGTAAAAAGACATTCCTTTCCTCGTCTTCTTCCAGCAGTTGCTCGAAATGATGAGAAAAAGGAAGAGAAGGGAAGGAAGGGAGAAGGCAGCAAGATGGAAGAGATGACTAAGGAGAAGGAGGAGGTTTCGCAGGTTGCCCCTAAAGTTACCCTTGGCATTGAAGGGTCAGGAGGCAACCTGGGGGATAGATTGACTGAAATAAGGAGGGAAGAGGAGAGGATCCTGAAGAACACCTCCCAGCTCCTAGAGGTGGGAAAATCTTTGAAGGGTCAGGAGGGAGGGGAAGTTCGCTATCTAGAGAGGATAGCGGAGCTGGAGAGTGCTTTATTGCAGGTCACAAAGCGCTCTCAAGGTGACCATATAGAGGAGCTAAGGAGGTTATACAGGCTGGAAGATAAGTTGGCTTCCCTAGCTCTTAGTAACTCAGAATGGGCTGGTAAGAACGAGGTTGCAAGAGGGGAATTTCACCGCGCCCTCTCGGATGTTGGTCAAGCCCATTCTGCTCATGTCAAAGACCTTCAAAAAAGAATAAAGGAGCTTAGTAATGAAAAGGAGGCCTTGAGAAAGGAAAGAAATAGGCTCAGGGGTGAAGTTGCGGAGGCGAGGGAGGCAGAGTCGAAGGCGAAGCAGGCGGCCTTTGAGAACCACTGCCAAAAGGAGCTGCTGAAGTCCGAGATACGCTTCATGTGCTCCCTAATAGATAACAACTTGGGATGGAGAGGGCGACGCATGAAGGACTTGGAGGAGGTAGTGAGAAGAGCGGTGAATATTGTCAACGCTTTGGCCGTAGGTCACCATGTGAAGAGCTAAGCAGCCTTTGATGTTCTCCTACAAACACTGGTTGATGCAAGTGTTTTGAACCAGGAGAACATCAGAGGTCCAGCCGTTCTTCCTTTCTGTGGTCCCAAGGGTCCGGACAGATTTTTTGATGCTGGAAGTCACGGCTCAAGAGATATTCCTCCCAAAGGTACCTACGTCGGCTGAGGATATCCACCTGCTTCTCCTTGCGAAGTCCTAACGAAGGTCAGAGTATTCCTCCAGTGGCGCCACAGCAAGCCTCTCCCTGGGAAGGGCAATGATCTGATTTTTGCTCCTGTCATCTTCAGACTCATCTAGCAAATGGAGGATTAGAAGATGTGAAGAGAGGGAAGCGACAAATCTCTTGAGGGCGCCCCACTGTTTGTAAGTAGTGTAATAGGTCAGTCAGTAAGGATGTTCCCCTTATATTTGAGATTGACACTATTACACCAGTTGTCCAAGTTCTGAAGCCTTATGTTTTTCTTTAATTCTTTTGTATATCCTGTACTTAGAAAGAAACATGTAAATGAAATGAAACTTGTAACAAGTTTGTCATGAATAAAATGTACTCTTTTGAAAACTTATTCTGAATGAATTCTGTTTGTATTTTTCTTTTATCTTTTCTTTCGTGTTTGAAGAAGGTACCACGAGATCAGAAAAGAAAAGAACAAGAATCCATAAGTATATGAAAGTGTAAAGCTAATGGCAAATTCTAAGTTAAAAGATGAAACTAACTATCGTCGTACACGAGGTTATGAAACATCGAACAACGATAGTTAGAAAAGTAAAAAAGAACAGGGCATTCTGATGCTTTGTAACATCGTGCACGATATCAAGGCAAATGCAGGGGAGAGACGCTTCGATATCCGTGCGCCGCTTCGAATCCCGAACCTGTCAGAAAAATGAACAGCCGGATTGGTCTCGTGCACTGATCGATAAAATCAGATGGCCAGAAGACAGAAAGTCACAACTGTTCCCCATAAAGCATTCAAAAAAAGGGGAGAAGTTGAAACCTTGTCTTCAAACCCTAAGAGAGAAATTTCTCAGACCTTGCTCGTCGCAAAACCTTGCCATGGGGGAGAAGAGAGATTGAGTGGGCTGAGCTGGCCGTCCTGTTCGAGAACGACTCTAGCTATAAGGAGAGTCTCTTGATGGAGCACGAAGTGCTCAACACAACGAGGGAATTTAGGGGAAATCCCAACCTCATGGTCATCCATCCTGCTACCGAGTTCCGTCCAAACAGACCCCCAAATGGAGCGGTGTGCGTCTACCGGGCTCAGGTGAAGTACGGGATGATGCTCCCTCCACAGTCGGAGTTCAGAGAGAACCTGAACTCCTATCAGATCGTGCCGGCGCAGCTTTCTCCAACGCCGTCGCATACATATACTCCTTCTTGAAGCTACTGCAGGCCCATGAGATACCATATAGCTTGACGTTGTTCAGAGACCTGTTTAGCTGGATGGTGGTGCCTAGATACGGAGGATGTCTGGCCCTGAGGTCGAAGACGAGGAATGCGATGTTCTCTGGGGTGAGTAGTTCTTATTCGGACTGGAGAGACTACTACTTCTTCATAGGCGGGGATTTGGGGATCCCCGTGAAGCCCGGAGTCTGCCCACCTGAGTTCATTGGGGATGCCAAGTAGATGGCTGGAGATGGAACACTGAAGAATCTGAAGAAGCTGAAGGGGCAGAACTGACCCCTGAAGGACTTCCTCAGACACGTGATGAATGACATATCCTTGTACGCGCAATCATTAGGATATGCCGTCTTCAAGGAGACGATTCCACCTCCTGGCACGGTCCTAATGAAGAGGTCCAGGAGGGGTTAGCCCCCCACCATGTAACTCAGCAAGGAGGTTACTGAGGTGGTGGAGGAGTATGGAGAGATAGAGGTTCCGGAGCCAGTTTGTGACGAAACTGCCGTCGATGTGGTATCCTCATCAGAGGATACTGCGGACGACAGGAAGACCTTGGCCGAGGTGATGGAAGATGCAGGCAAAGGGAAAGAACCTACCACATCGGCCAAGCCCAAGATGGTCCCCAAAGGTAATAAAGGGATCATTCTTGGGGAAAATAAAGGAGAAAAGAAGGCCGAAGAGAAGGGCCAAAAGGGAGAAGAAGAGAAAGAAGTGAAGGGGGCAACTGTGAGTCCCTGCTTGGACTTGGTACTGAAGGAGGTCCCTAAGCGGAAGAGGGACCCCAAAGAAAAGAGAAGTCCAGAGCCCCCTTCGAAGGGGAAGACTGCGGAGGAGGAGTAGCTGACTGCCAAGGAAGCGTACGATTGGCAGCGAAGTATTGACCCCCCTTACCACATCAACTTCGTGGGGAGGTTTGGAGACGACGTTTCGAGGATCACCGTGGGAATGAAAGGAGATATGAGAAAACTCCTCCTGCTTTCCCAGCAATCGTCGGAACGAAACTGCGCACCCCCGAGGGACATGGGATTGGCAGTAGGAGGTGGCTTTGTCACCAAGGATCTGAAGAAGAGGATGGAGAAAACCTCGACGCCAGATGCCTACGCCCAAGTAGCCAACAGGCTGGTTGCTGTGAAAATCTCTCATAACTTCATCTCTCTCATAACTTCATCTTTCAGGCGTTTGCTCGCTTGCCTCTACTTCTGAACAAGACTTTAAGGACAGAGGAACAAGTGCTTGAGAAAGGAGGCCAGCTTCATCAGCGGGGCAAAGAAATTGAAGCTTTGAAGGTCCAGCTTGTAGTAAAGTCTTCTCAGCTCGATGCTCACTATCCCGAAGGAGTTGAGAGTAGTCCTCCCCAGGATAGCGTTGTAGCCTGACTTAACTCTGATGACAACAAAGTTTACCATACTCATGGCGTGATCGTTGTCATCGCAGAAAGAAACCGACATAGAGATGAATCCCAGTGGCTGAACTCTTTCTTCGGAGAAGCCCAACAGAGTAGTTCCTGCGCAGAGAAGGTCTGTTCCCTGAGGCCCATCTGGAGGAAGGCAGATTCAAACAAGATATCGGCTGTGTTTCCTGAGTCGAGGAGCACTCGTCGAACGTCGAAGTCGGCGATACGGGCAGTGACCACTATCGGGTCATTGTGAGGGTTGCCCATACGGGGGAGAGCTTCATGACAGAAAATGAGCGGGATGGAAGAAGAGGGCTGATGAGAGATGTCGTCCACTTCGACCACTTGTCGGTGCGTAGCGGCAGGGTCAACACTGAAGATGGTGTTGATCGTCCTTGCTGCTGGGGGATAAGACTGCACCGGCTGACCAGAACCTGGCGGCTGCAGATCCTAGGCTGGAGCCCCCATGTCTGCTGGGGCCTTGCCCTTCTGCGTGGCATTGAATGTGGGCACCATCAGCATAAACTCTTCAAGTTTGCCCTGGCCCGCTAGCTTGTCTAGTAGGGCTCTTAATGCGCGGCACTTGTGAAGCTTGTGCCCGTAATTCCCATAGAACACACAGTAATTCTCCGGATCAACTCTGGTCGGTGGTGCTGGCCTAGGCCCTGTAGGACGAATCCAACCTTGTTTCACGGCCGCCGCATATACTTCAGTAAGCGGCCGGGAAAAGAGATGTTTTTACTCGCGGGCCTGCTGCGGCCTCCTGTCGTCCCTGCCATGATTTCTTCTTCCGCGAATCATCGTGGACGATGTTTCGTCACCCCGATGTTTCCTCTTCCTCTCCTTCTTGACTTCTGAAATGTTGGGAGGGGAAGCCTCAGCGTCCTCCAGCAGTACGAACTGGCTGGCCCTGGCAACTAGCTCTGGATAGCTTCGAGGCTTAACCAGTTGAAGGTATTTGGACAAATCGCCGCTCTTGAGGTCCCTCCGATAATTGTGCATAGCTACGACAGGATCAACATCTTCTGCTTCTGCTGCCGCAGCGAAAAAGCGGTTGGTGTAGTCTCGCAGACTTTCCTTCTCGCCTTGTTTGATATTTGCCAGCACCATATCAGAAATGACCATCCGTGTCCGACCAATAAAGCGGGCGATCAGCTCCCACTTCAGGTGCTTGTAAGAACAGATGTGACCCCTGGGCAACTTCACGAACTAACTGAAAGCCGCTCCCTTCAGAGTGTTGGCCAAGAGGTGACACTTGGTGGCTTCGTCGGGTTGACGATAGCGGACAGCGGCCTCGAACTCCTGAATATGCTCACGGGGATCGGTGGCACCCCTGTAGGCCTCAAGTCGGGGTGGCCTGAAGTTTTCCGGGACTGGCGCCTGCCGGATGGTGTCGGAGAAAGGAGCGTTGCCATCCAGAGGGCCAAAGAAAGGGTCAGGTCCATATGAAGGGGCCTGAATCCCGGTAAAAGGTAGATTGCGCCCAACTAGGAAAGGAGAGAAAGCTGGAGGAAAAAAGGTAGATCGTGGTAGTGGACACGGTGGAAGAGAATTATGGGGGGCCTCTTGAGCAGGAATAGGGCGTCGGGCGGTTGAGAAGAGCTAGACGATTGAACAGAAGGCACTGCAACAGGCAAGAAAGGGGCTGGAGCCATCGCAACTGGCGGGAGAGGTGGAGGTACCGCCGCGACCGGCAAAAGAGGCTCACACCGCCGCAACCGGCGAGAGAGTTGGCGGTACCGCCGCGACAGGCGGAAGAGGCTCACGGGCCTTCGCAACCGGCGGGAGAGTTGGCGGTACCGCTGCGACCGGCAGAAGAGGCTCACGGGCTGCCGCAACTGGTGGGAGAGGTGTAGGCGCCGCCGCGACCGGCTGGAGAGGTGCAAGGGGCAAGACGGCGACGCAAACTGGTTGAGTCTGCCTGAGGATCACGGCCTGTTGTGTTGTAAGGCCAGTAACCAAATCAGTGAGGTTCGCCAGCATCCCCTGCAACTCTGTGGGGTTCAGCTTGAGATTGAACTTTCGGAGAGTACCAAAAGTTTCTCTGAGGTCTGCAAAATGCTCCTCCATGCTTCGACTCTTGACTAGAATGTCGTCAACATATGCTTCGAGGTTTCTGCCTCTCTGACCTTTGAACACGGCGTCAATCATGCGCTGATAGGTGACGCCGGCGTTCTTGAGATCGAAGGGCATAACATTGTAGCAATAAGTATCGAAGTCGGTGATGAAGGCAGTTTTCTCTTCGTCTTCTTTAGCCATTCGGATTTGATGGTACCCAGAGAAAACATCCAGAAAGCTCATGACCTCGTATCCGAAGGTACGATCCACCATTGCATCGATGCGTGGAAGAGGATAGGTGTCTTTGGGACAGGCCTAGTTTAGCGCCCGGAGTCTATGCACATCCTCCACTTTCCGCGGGCTTTTTTTACCATGACAACATTAGTAAGCCACTGTGGGTATTGGACTTCCCTGCGAGTATCTCTGGAGGAAGAAGTAGATCTGGCGCGATGCCGAGATGTTGAAGCGGAAGCCTCGTCACCTAGCGCCCTGACAGATGGTTCTCCTACGTGTGTGCTGCGGGCTACAGAGTTGGTTCTGTACGTTCTAGCCACCATCCTCTCAGGTCTCAATGAAAGCACCAGAAGATATTGATGTGAGATGTAGGGGATTCCAAAAAATACAGAGAGAGAGAGTCCCGAGAGACGGCGGCCCGATCACTAAAGGAAATTCAGAAGTTCACTGGCCGAATCAATAGCCTGGGGAGATTCATTTCTAAGGCTGGTGATAAGTGCTTGCCGTTCTTCCGGTGTCTTCGTCAGGGTAAAAAGTGCCACTGGACCGATGAATGTGAAGCTGCCTTCACAGAGCTGAAGAAATACCTCACAACTGCACCAATGCTTGTGGCGCCAAAAACAGGGGAGATTTTGTCCCTTTATCTAGGGGCATCAGATGCAGCGATTTCGGCTGTCCTCGTGAATGAGGGGATCCACCGCCCTATCTTCTACATCAGTCATATACTTCTTGATGCGAAAACCCGATAACCCATGTTGGAAAAGCTCGTTCTTGCTCTCCTAGTGGCCGCAAGGAAGTTACATCCATACTTTCAGTCGCATACCATCCTGGTGGTTACTGACCAGCCTCTCCTAAAGGTATTACACACACCCGAGATTTCGGGAAGGCTCTTCAAATGGTCCGTTGAGCTTGGCGAGTTTGACGTCAAATACATCCCACGGGTAGCAATCAAAGCCCAAGTGCTGGCTGATTTTATTGCTGAATTTTCTACTTCAGAGTCACCACCCGCTGAGAGTAAGGCCATTCCATGGTCTCTCCACGTTGATGGCGCTTCTGGACTTCAATCTCAGGGAGTTGGAATTCTTCTCACCAGCCCCAGGGGAGTCGCCCTACATCGAGCAGTAACTCTTCAGTTCAAAGTTACCAATAATCAGGCAGAATATGAAGCTCTCATTGCAGGACTGAAGTTCGCCCTTGGAATGTCGGTAAAACACATACAAGTATTCTGCGATTTCCAGTTGGTTGTCAATCAAGTCAACCACACCTACGAAACGAAGGATGAGGTTTTAAAGAGGTATTTGGTAAAGGTCCAATCCTTAATCTCTCAGTTCGACGATTTCTCCTTGACACATGTCCCCCGAGAGGAGAACATGGCAGACCATCTCACGAAAGGGGGGCTCCCCGACTTTCATCAACACCAATTATCTGAAAAGCCCAACTACGAGTGCGCGGAAATCCATAGCTTTGAGCAAACACCTTGCTGGATGGATAGGATTATCAAATATCTAAAAAATGGGGATCAACCCAGCAATCAACAAGAGGCCAAAAGACTGAGGCTCGAATGTGCCAAATACGTCCTTATTGGAGACGAACTGTACATAAGATTTTATGCCAGGCCACTCACAAAATGCCTAAGGCCTGAAGAAGCTCAAAAAGTTATGAAAGCTATTCACAAAGGCCAAAAAACTCATGCTCGTGGCCGAAGCCTGGTCATGCGAATCCGCCAGGGATTCTTTTGGCCAGATATTCACAAGGATGCCCAGACATTCGTAGAGAAGTGCCCTCAGTGTCAATACTACGCTGACATGCAAAGACAACCCGCTAACTATCTCAAACCCATCAATTCGTCTTGGCCCTTCGCTGTTTAGGGGCTTGAGTTTCTGGGCCCAATGCCTTCCGCTATCAAAAGCTACAAGTGGATATTGGTCGCTGTCGACTACTTCACAAAGTGGATTGAAGCTAAACCACTTGCTCAGCCTACTGCCCAGAACGTCAAGAACTTTCTATGGGCTAACATCGTCTGCAGGTATGGTGTACCCATGACAATCATCACAGACAATAGTACTCCATTCGCCAATCAGCGGATTCACAACTTCTGCGGCAAACATCAGATCAACTTCAAGTATGCATTTGTTTGGCATTCTCACATTAATGGACAGGTGAAAGCTGCTAACAAGAACATTCTGGACATTTTGAAAAAACGCCTGGATGGTGCCAAAACCCGCTGGCCAGATGAGCTGCCTGGCGCTCTCTGGGCTTATAATACTGCCCCATCCGAGGTTACCCAGGAGTCTCCTTTCTCCTTGGCCTTCGGAATGGATGCCATCATTCCTGTCGAGCTGGAGCATTACTCCCCCAGGGTGGAAGCAGCAGCCAACTTCGATCTCGAAGATCTGCAAATTTGGATGAATAAGAACGATGATTCACGACGGGTTGATCTGGATCTCTTGGAACAAAAAAGACAAACAGCCGCACTTAAATGGCTGGAATATAAATGCCGAATCAAACGATACTTCAACCGCAAGGTCAGCCCTAGAGACTTCGCCCACGGCGATCTGGTCCTCAAACGATGACTTCTTGCTGGCAGCAACTTGGGAGTTCCCAAGCTTGAGCCCAACTGGGAAAGCCCGTTCATCGTGCACGAGGTTGCGGGACCTAATGCTTACTATCTCATGACCTCCGAAGGCATTCAACTCCCCAGGACTTGGAGCTGAGATGATCTGAAGAAGTTTTATGCTTAAATCTTAGCACCTACTTGCTCCCCTTCCTTACATTTGGGATTCATATTGCACAGATTCATCAGGAGTTAATGCTGATGGCTCTACTACTGTCGGCCACTGGAGGAGTCGAAAGTAGCGGATGGAAAGCTTGTCTCCCTGATCTTGGTATTTCTTCTAGGGATCCGTGATGGCTGAAGCATGCGGGTCCTTGATTTGCGTGTCTGAAAAAAGTGTCTTGTGCGAAAAACGACACGATCGGGCCATGCCGACTGCGACAGGTGTAGCTGAGGAACATTGTCATCGATGTTTGCTAGAGGTGGTCCTGGATCATCATAGACGATGTTTGACCAAACCTACTTGGTCGAAGTTTGATCGAGATTTGAGACCTGCGAGAATAAAAGCAAAATAAGAAATTAATGTCACCTGGGAGCCATGTGTATGGCTGGGATGCAGCGCTGGAACCACGTGTTAACAGTTGTAAATTATGCTCGTATACTAAATTAGTTATACTATCCACATACTAAACGAGCATACTATTTGTATACACTATTTGTATACAACATACTCAAGTAGCTTTAAAATCATCTAAGAAAATATAAATCAAACATAAAGTCAAAAATGGCAAATTTTAACAATATGCTCCTATGTGTTTTATTTCAAACAGGCATATCACATCATACATAAAATTTAATATTAAAAATTAACTTTATTTCACATCTTACACATATTACTAAAATAACAACTAACTTATATCACATCCCTAATATATCCCAACATAATAACAACTTTATATCATATCCCTCATATATTTTAACATAATAACTAACTTTATTTCACATTATTCATAATTTTTAATAAAAAATATTTTTATCTAAATTTAATTTTAATTTTATTAAATTTAAACCTTACAAACAAACATATCAATATATTATATCCCAATTTATGAATGATCAAAGCAATATCAGTATAAAAAATATCAAATTGACAAATAACATTAAAGAATGAAAAGAAGATGAATCAGTTAGATAATGACCTTGCCTTCGGGAAGAGCCAAGCTGTCCAAGTGGATATAATGGTGGCAGTTGTTCACCGAAGTGGTAAAAGAGCAAAGCCCTGTAGGAGCTTTCTAATTGGTTTCAGTTTTGCAGCAAAACATAACTCATTATCAATAGCAAATTGAAAAGTGGATTCAAAAATGAAAGAACAACAACAAAAACAAACCAGTCGAGCAATGGCTTGGAGGAGACACATTGGTGGCGGCCGTTCGCAAATGTGATGGAAGAGCCAAGCTGTCCACTTTCATATCAGGCAATCACTTCGAAGAGAGTTCCCCCCCCTGAATTGCTTCTCCATCTGCCCCTTTTGTCGGAGCATGATTTACTATAACATCGAAGGAAGCAAGTGATGCTAAGAAAGCCGACTACTGACACATCATGAGAATTAGGGCTTAAGGAAATGGAGAGCGAAGAGTTGAGTAATTGAGTGCACATAGATAAAGACAAAAATTTAACAATTAGATTCATTCTTTTAACATATAATAATATAAAGAGTGTTTTCTATTCAGAAATGAGTTGCTGCATTTATTTTAAGGCGATCTCAATAAAAAGTTCCAGAAAGTTAAAAGACGTACAATTTTTTGAAAGACAAGCTGCACAAAGTTTAGGAAGCCAAACAAACCAAATGAACTAAATGCATCATCCAGTATTATCTGATATCCGTAATAAAATATTCTAAAAACAATAAAAAATTTACTCAATCATAAGAAGACTCTCTTGTACTATAGTTGTTCACAATATTGATAACTTGATAATTCACATCAAATTAAAGTGAAACATCAATTGCTCTAATTAAAAAAAGGCAGCAATATCTGAGGTTTTTAGTTCTCAAGATTGGTTTTTGTAATATAGTTCTTATCTAAACAGTTTAAAATTCTATAAACAAGATACAAAATATAACTCAAAAGTGAGATGAACAAACTCACAAAACAATTCATGCTCTCATGGTGGATCCTGAGATTCTAGCTTCTTCAGTATATAGTTGGTACCTTCCTAATTTAGTGGGGACACAGATTAGCATCAAATTGGATGGCTAGGATGACGTTATGTACTGAATCAAAATTCAAATTCAAATTAATTAGAGCTATTAGAGATTTCCATATTAGCTTTATTTAGATTTGATTTGATTTGATTTGATTCAGAGCATATCTGAAAGATTTGGAGACTCACCTCATTTGGAGCTGATTTTATTTTATTGTAATAGAATTAGTTTCATATTTTATTTGGTATTTTATTTTCTGCATTTAATATTGTATTTTTAAATTTCTACATGGGATCTCTCTATATAAAGAGATCGTCTTGCAATGTAAAAGAAAAGCATTTGATGAATGAAATTATATTTAAGTTTTCTCAGAGCTTAGATTCGGGTTAAGGGGTCGATATTCCGGTGAAGGAAAGGGTAAGGTTAACCTTTGGTGAGAATCCTCAAATTAGCCTAGTTATCCACTTTTAAAAAAAAAAAATAATCTTTGCGCACTCACCTACTTCTGAAGCTCGCTCCGCTCGCAGCGCCGTGCAGTTCCACCAGACTCGTCCGAAGCGCCTACGCTCCGAGCGCGCCCTGCGACCTCACCTGCGAGCCCCGCGCCAGGGCGCACTAAGCCACGGCTGCCCAGCGCCCGCCCGCCCGCCTGCCCTTGCGCCTGCCTGCGATCACTCAGGCCCCGCCGTTTGCGCTTTGTCCGCGCGTTGCCCATACTCGATCAGATCAGTTAATCATCGTCAGTGACTCTTCTCCGATTCAAATCGCTGGTAAATTCTTTCCCGAACCCCACTAAACTGATTATTTTACTTCAACACAAATTATTCGCTTGACTTGAGTTATTTATTTGGTTCTAACTGTGCGACCCGATATTTCTTTGTGTCAATTACTGTTGGATTTAATTGTGACACATTTGTCCTAAATTCCTGAATCTCAGATCTGATTTATTGAATTTAAATTGACGCCCTAATCTAAGTTGATAAATTCTTATTTATCATACGATCCAGTTTAATTTAAATTTTAAAATATCTTAATTTACGGGATTCAAAATCTTATTTATCATATAATTTATCTAGAAAATATTTTTCTTTTAATTAAAATAATTTACTAATCGATTTTACTGAATATAAATATAAAATATCATTGGCATCTTTTTTCGTCTCGCATCATAATTGAATCCTCAGGTGTTATATCACGTCAGTACTGGGTGAGCCCCATTGCAATGTGGAGGCCTTCTGTTAGTTGGCCGAATGTTCGATCTGTCAAACCCAATAATTATTCCTCCGGATCATCTTCCTCAAACACCTGTTGCCTTGCTTTCTCAAAAGGCTTCTATGTAACAAGCTTTAGCTGAGACCTAACTTCAACTAAGACTTTATTTTTGAAGCTTAATACGTACTTATTTTAGATAATTTCAATAACTTTTCACCCTAAACAATTTTTGGTAAAAACAATTTGGTCCATAAGTTTTGAGGGTATCAGCAATGTTTTACCTTCCGAATTCACCATTTTGGTCCATCTGTTTCGTCAAAATAAAAATAAAAACAAATTACCCCCTATTATTTTCAATATTGGGAAAAAAAACTATGTTTGAATGTTTTATTCAAATGATTTCACACTTTGGTCCTTAGCAATTTACTTCACCTATTTTTTTCAATTATTATTATTATTATTTTTTGAGAAAGCAAAAGCTTACGTCTAACAAAAGTTCAATTTTCTTGCCTTAAGTTTTATATTTTATTTCCAACATAAGCTAACATGACTTCATGTTTAGAACTTGGAAAACCAAGAGACGAAAGGGCAAATTCAACTAAAACCGAGTATCAAGCTGCAAGTACCTTTAAAACGTAAAGACAAAATAGTTTTCATCTCAAAAAACAATTGGGTTAAAAACATAAAATAATGCTTTTTAAATGATCATTGATTTTCACTTAACGAAAAAGTCTCACAAAAATCATTACTTGATGGCCAAAATCTCTAAGCATTGTCATAACAAAGGGATCAAAGTGGTGAATTGGGAAAACCAATGAACCAAATTATAAATATCCTAAAAAATAAGGAGCAAACTACTTTTTACCCTTTTCTCTTTTTGATGCTTAATTAAAACAAGAGAATTGCCTTTCAAAATAAAAATAAAAACCTATTAATGATAAATTGCCTGTAAAAATATGCTTACAGCATCAAACACCGAAATGGCAAAAGAATTTCAACAGTCTTCATAATATAGCAAAATCTTGGTGTTATAATCCAACACCATCCTTGTAAGAACCCTACATATAGTAGAGAAAAAAATCAGGTGGTCTCCCCTAAGCTGCAAAAAAGAGAGAAAATGATAGGCAGAGGATGTATGTTGATTAAAGAAGAACAGAGAAAGGAAAGAGAAATTCCTTTTTACTCCACTTCTGAACCATAGGTGAGAGACCCACAATATATTTTTCCTGTATAGTATTAGGAGCACTTATATTGGTGATATGATAATTAGTGATCAAATTATCAAAAAGAGTGGGCACTTTAAAATACTTTAGATTAATCATACAAAATGATGATGAAATAGATAATGACGTTATTAATAGGATCCAAGCAGGAAGGGCAAAATGAAAACATGCTTCTAAACGACCTAGTGGTTGGCCTAACATTCTGTTATGAAATCTGGCTTAATATCTAAGTTAAATCTGTAGTAACCTAAGTTCTTGCCTCCAAGCATGAACCTAGTGGTTGGCCTAACACTACATCATTAGTATGAGGGCAAGAGCCCCTCAAACTCTACCACAAAAAAAACTTAACACATTGAGTAGAAACCATGGCTAAGACGACTTAGCTCTTGCCCTCCTGCTACAGACTTAGCAATTAGCATATTCCCATTTGTACCATCCTGTCTAGATCCAGAGTATCACTTAGCAAACTTTCGCTTAAGTACACTCTGCGTTGATGGACTCTAGATCATCTGTATCCTGCATCACATACATGCATACATACATCCATATATTTGTGCATTGCAGGACATCTTACTAAAACCATCTTTTATTCAATACAAAAAGGAGTTACAAACAAAAATTACATTACAATTAAAAAGAAAAATACCATCCCATCATACTCTATAGGGGTATTTCCTCCATCCTCTGGGACCTCCTTATCTTCAAGAGAGCCATCTGCCAAATTTGAAAGAATTAAGGCAGACGCTTATACAAAAGATCTAGACCAGGCACAGAGTAGCTGGACTCACAGCCCAAATACTTGACTGGGGAAACTTTCCCCAAGCTTTCCTCCATGGAAAGCTCCTAATCTAGGATCCCCGTGGCGAGGGACTTTCATCCTAACTCAATGTCAGCTAGCCTCTGTTTTAGGTATTATATACTTCTTATATAGTTGACGGTGGCTTTTTTCTCCAAAGCCTTGACAATCTTCGGAGAAAATTCTGGACCGGCGGATCGCTGCTTCAGGCAGGCAACCACCGTCTACATCGTTGCAGCTTCCTCCCTGGCAACATGGGGGGTGTTCTTTCTTTGTCGCCACCAGCTCCACCTGGAGAATGTCCATTTCCACAAAGTAGGTGGCTCGGAGCTTCCCTACATGGTTGTCCCAGCCGTTCCAGAGTAGGAAGGACATGGCCTGAAGAGTCACCAGATCCATCTTGAACTTGTAGTGCTAAAGACTCATGTTCTGGATGAAAACTTTCGTGCCCACCTTGTCCACGCACAACTTCTTGACCCGTTGCACCAAGCGGGTGTTCTGATCATGGCAAACCAACTTGGTCTCCGTCCCCTCTATTTGGTTGACATAGTGGGAGAACATGCACATAGCATGCACCCAAAAAAAGAAGTCAGCAAAGTAGTCATGGAGGAAAAGCACGAATGGAGCAATAGACTTAAACTTACCAGAAGAAGATTGCTGGCGATCTTCCCGGCCATGTCCGCACTGGAGACCGCGACAAGGTATTCTTTGAACTCTTCACACGAATGTCTCATCCCAGCGTTAGCCCAATGTTCTTGGGGAAGGACAATCCCCTTTTTAACCTCTGAGAAAGGTGAAGATGGAGGCCCCAACCCTTGACAATGGACTGGATCTCTATCTTCACTTCCACATTACCAAATTGGCTTCCAAAGTCAATCCACTCACGTGCTATCCCTACAGAGAATAGGATGTCATTGTCCGACACACTCCCAGTGGCCCAAACCGTCTCTATCTCCTTTGTAGAAAGAGCCTCATCAGCTCCTTTGTTCCTTAAGTAATGTCGAAGAGGGTCAAATCGGAGTTAACCACATAGGCGCGACTGATGAAATAAGCCGAAATTTTCCATTATAAGTGATTATAGGACTAGATGTAACTGTGGGGGAGTCCAACATGGATTGGAGGAAATAGAGGGACCTTCCAACATGGATTGCATGGATTTGTTGTTCCGTCGAAGGCTTGATCTTTGACAAGCGAAAGTCGACCTAGATGGGAGCGTGATGGAAAGCATGGGCGAGCAACTCTCCGAGGTCCATATCATCGGTGAGGTCATTGAGGAGAGAGACATCCATTACTACCAAGAGGGCCAGATTATGGATGTACAGCAGGAAGTCCTCTGTGCCTGGGACAATAAGGCCATAGGGATCTCTCAGCGAGTCCTCGAATGCGGAGATAGCTTCGGAGAACTGGTAAGTGGTCACCATGGAGCGTAGGCCCAATAGGGTTTAGAGCCATGCTAGGCAGCAATGGGAGGTTGCATTAAGGTGATGGGGAGGTTGCTCTAGTGTGACAGGGGGATAGCGTATTGTGCTTGTGAGGGCTACGCGCCAGTGATAGTGAGCAACGGGGAAGATATCAGCCTCTCGCCTGTCGTTGGTAGCAGTCACGTAGGTTTAGCGAATGTCGACACTCCTGGGGTTGCTCTAGTCAAGGTTAGCAGATGCTGAATAGAGGAATGCCAATGTCACCTTGTGTTGGAAGGGTGATGTGGCCCATCATCGGGGTGGTAGTGCTTGATGGTAGCAGAAACTGTCCTTGTGTTGGAAGGGTGGAGGGCCCAACCACCGCATATGTGAGTCCAGTCTGTAGAGGGGTTGTTGGCGCTATTCTTGGGGACGTGCCAAGAGCGGCAGCTAATGGAGAACTTGAAAGGGATCGGAGTTAGGCGTCGTATCCCATGGTAGGGCAGAGGTCTCAGCCACCGCTTGTGTGAGTCCAGTTTTTAGAGGGGTCATTGGTGCTATCCTTGGGGACATGGAAAAAGCGGCAACTAGTGGAGAACTTGAAAGGGATCGGAGTTAACTGTCATACCCTATGTCGCTGTGGGTGATAACATTGGTGAGATCTTCTACCTGCTTGTCAAGGTTTGCCAAGAAAACATGTTCCGCCTCCATTTGCAAATTGTGAGACGTAGAGAAGGCTGCACAAAATTAGACGCAAGTGTTGGAGTTGGAGACTTTGTCCACGATAGCCTACCCTTTCTGAGAATGCCTAGGTGGAAGGATGCTGGAGAGAGCTTTGAGGCTACACGCATAGCCAACCATGCTGGTATGTATCAATGAATTCTAATCAACTAACCATGCAACTATGTGATATGAAGTGATTTTAAGAAGAGTAAACTAGATTGTCCTTTAGTCATATTAATATACACCTTTGCATAAAACTTCATGACAATTTTTAGGAAACAAGTTACATTCTAGGAAAATCGAGTGATCTTTTGCAAATAAAACAAGTAATTTATCAAATTTCAAAGCAGAATTAACTACTAAGCAATAGAGACTTGAATCTCTTAAACACATGGAGCAACACCATAGAACCTCAATGTACAGAAATTATGAAAATCATCAACTAAAAGATGTTAGGTTTAGATTGTGTACAAGAAACTGCCTAGAAGCCAGTTGTATTTTAGATTTTCATCAACTTGAAAACAATGAATTAATCACTGGGTAAACTGGAAAGGCAACAATGATAATGTTCACTACTAAGGCTCAAAGAATATGTTTCAGAAAGCCCAAAATCAACTGGGATACGAAAAGATAAAGAAGATCAAACACCTAGGTGAAACCTCAAACTCCTATGCTAGCTACAACCCATTGTAGCTCTTAGTTAAACCACCTGTAGCACCCACTATGCAGTGGAAACAACCAGAGGAAGAGCTCTTCTAGTAAGCGGCACATATGTGTCTCGTGGGTGATAGAAGAGAGAGAAACCATAAACGGGGAGGCAAGAAGTAGTAAAATGTAAAAAAAAAATGAGGTAGAGATTTATGTGGTTTAGAGGAAGATCTTCCAACATCCATCGGCAAACCAATCCAAGTTCCACTATAACTGAAAATCCCTTGAGGTGAGTACAAGGTGTTTGAGAGAGTGAGGGAAGGAGAGAGAGAGGGAGTTAATACAACAGTTAAGTGAGCAAGGATGCTAAGGATCCCTCCCCCCCTCTACACAACAGTTAAGTCCTAATACATATAGTTGCTGCAGGTAGACTAGATAAGAGGAAGCCACTTGAGGTGACTTGGGGCAATGAACAACCTGGATCTTCCTATGTCAGTCTGCAAGTAGCTGCTACGATGGAAGGACTGACTTAACAGTTTATGGTATTAGGAGAGTAGTTGGACGACCAACCTGGTGGTGCTTACAAGAATCCTTTCTCTGCACAGTTGGCTCAAACTTTCACTCGGAAGAGTGGACAACACCTCTTCGCAGTCGCCGCTCCTACACTCCACCTACTCAGAATAGGGGAGACCAGTAAGGAGAGGCGTGTCGCGGAAAGGACATGATAGAAGCATAGGTGGTTATACTATCCTAAGGTAGCTAGTTGGGCCCCACCTGTATAGAGAGAGAGAGAGCACAAGGCACGAACCATTGCCTAGATTTTTGTTGCTAGCAGTATCCATGAGGGATGGATCTATCCATGGTTCGTTCATCGTGGATCGATTTACTTAGCCAAGTAATGATCTGAATGGTTGTACCTGCTACACATGGATGGCCGAGATGACTGTAAATTCCGTCGTAGACAATTAGCGAGGTGACAAATGATGTGGAATGTGAGATGAAATCTCAGATGATTATGTGATCAAATGCTCCTGATATTGAACATCTGGGTTTGAATATGTCTTAGATCTTATTGAGAATTTCAAGTCTATATGTCAACATATCCATAACAAAACCGCCAATACTATCAAATCCTAATAAATGGGCATGTGCACCATCATATCTCATTGTATTATCTAGGGAGTGCCAGTAGATATGTTGTTTTACATAAGTTTGTGGTGGTAGCCATAAGAAGCCATCATGAGGCCTACAGCTACAAATATAAGTGTGAACAAAGAAAAATGAGAATTTTTGATAAAAAAGAAAAATGGAGATTGGATACTCTCTCTCTCTCTCAAGTCATCGTTCTCGCCATAGCAACTAATCACACATTGACCTCTCTCGATTAGATTTATTCGACAAAAGGCTCTTCGACCGACAACTTATATTCTCTTCTCTCTCTATCTCCCTTGCCGTAGCCTTATCCTCTCTCCTTGTAATCCATAACTCCATATTGGAAATTTTAAATTGTCACCAAACAACGTCATGGTTTTTCGCATTCGTCGAGTATCCACAACTAATCACAATAGCCTTTTTCTCTCTTTTAATTGACACCATCTGACATAATCACTGGATTTTCATCAACACTAGTTATATATATTAACATGCCATATATAATAGATGAAGCTGTTACATCACCCAACAGATCAAGGGCACAATTACGTATCAACTTTCAACAGAACTTATGAAATCCCCTGAAATTACAAGCAATCCTCTCAATTTTCAACAATGAAAACCACCCACCTTAAAATCAGTGGAAATAAATTGTGTTAATACATGAGTAGTAGGCCTTGTTTGTCTCAAATTTCACTGATAAATGTGTACCAAAATTGAGGAGCCTCAGCTATCCCTAAATGAAAAGGGGGAATCCGCCAAGTGTAATACTTCCTAAATCTAACCTAATATACCACTCCAATCAACCCATCCCTCCTATACATTGGCAGCGAAAAACCTGCTGGCGCCGGATTCCGGTGTCACAGTCTCCTGAGCTCGTTATACCTACAGGGATCAAAATTGTGCACCTTGAAGAGGTGCTTCTGCTTGGCGGCGAAGCGGCTGCTGAAGAAGCTCTCAAATGAAGGCTCTTTGGAGGTCCTCATGAAGAATGTGAAGCCGGCCATGAAGTAGAAGGAGGTGACGAAGAAGCAAATGGGCTCCATCACGTCCCAGGAGAGCTCCCAGAACGTCAGCCGCATGAATCCTGCAGTCTGGGCCGCCACGAACGCCAGGCCGCACCAGAGCTCTCGCCTGACCATGGCTTCGGCCTCCCTGTCGATGGCCGCCTTCTTCTTCTCCAGTTCCCTCAGCTCTTTCTCCCTCGCCGGGTCGTCGCCCATGGCGGTCTCGATTGCTTTGGCTACCTGTGATCAGCGGAAGCAGCAGAATCATTTTGCATATGTAACATCGTGTGATCCACTCATATATGATTGTTTGAAAAATGTGTGATTTGTGGTACATTTTATGACTCAAATTCATAAATATTACCGGCTTTAATTTTAAGAAGATGCATTTAATTTAATATTATTTTAATATTATATAATATAATTAAAATATTATAAAATTTAAATATTATTTTTAATAATAATTTTATAATTTTTTAAAAATTATTTATGCGTGTTAATAAATAAAATAATAATTTTTAAAATAATATTATAAGATAATATTGGATCATTAGTCTCACAATTTCATTTTTAAAAAGTTTTCTAGACGATAACGTATAAACTTGCGAGGTCTTTTCTCTCTGTAAGTCTATAAAGAGTCTTTCCATTCTTCACCTTTTTGACTTGATCCGGCCATGCTCATGAAATGGATAATGAAATTAATTTGTTTGAAACTCATTCCATGATTGTTCGAACTTTATTTAATTCAATTTTTTAATCGAAATCCACTTGTTGGAAATGAAATTGATGTTTGAAATTTCAAATATTAATTTAATCTGGAAGGAATAATGGTGAAAGTGGGAGGGCCATGATCGTAATTCAAATCTGAGGTCTCGCCGCCGGTGGCTACCGATTTCAAACACTGAAATCCATCCTTTAATTCCTGTAGAGAGGGAAACGAGAGGAAGAGGAAGGGAAGAAAAACTCGATCAGATCTCGGCGATCCCGAACGGAAAACAGAGAAAATCGAAATTGAAGTTTTAGAATCATGAAACCAGAGGATTTCTGATTCTTCTCTCATCTTCAGAAATAGCAATCAGAGAAAGAGGGATTTCGATCTTCACCTGATCTGGCCTGAGATACACGACCGTCCCCAGAACGATCACCGCCCCAGATTCGTCGAGAGATCGGGCGAGCTCCGCGCCCTGTTCGTCACTCGACGCCTCGCAGCAGACGCGCGTGAATTCGGAGAGGGAGATGGAGCTACTCCCGATCGCCCTTAACCTCGATCTGATCGTCTCGATCTGCGACGCCTTCAGCACCTTCCTCACCTCCTGCACCGTCATTCTCGTTCTCGCCTGCTCTTCCTGCTCTTCAGATCGTTGTTGCGGCGGCGGATGAACGAGGACCTCCCGGCGGACGCGCTCGCCGTCGATCCACCAGATCGGCAGCGAGATCCGGTCCTGCGGCAGCGCCGTTTGGACGATGGACCTCCTCTGGAGGACAGGGTTGCTGGAATCCGGCACGAACCGGCGGAGTTCGGAGCTCCGGGAGCCGCCGGACCGGATCGGCGTCAAGCAGGCCTTAGTGATATTGTGGAAGCGGTGAGCTAGAGCTCTCCCGAACGCCATTGCTCGTTTTGGCTCGAATCGCTTGAGGTATCGAAAAGAGGAGAGCGATGGGAAAGTGGGGCAGCGGTGCCGTTTTTATACGATGGAGAAGAAACGATATTTTGGGGAAGAAGACGACGAATCGATATTTACCAGGAGATATCGTCCGAGCTAAAACTCTCCTGAATTTCAAGTCAGAGTCAACAACGTTTACGTTTTTTAGATCAAATTTCAAATTGGGATAATTAGTATGAGCCCGAAACAACATAGATAATTACATGTCACAATTTAGCCCAAAAAAATGACAGAATTAATGATTAATTTCTATAAATTACACTTTAATTATCGGATTTTAGAAGTTAATCAGGAACATGTATTGCGAGGTTAAACTGTAAATATTTAGTTTATTGGATTTTTTATAACCTAATTTAGTGGAGTTAATTTAATTATGTATAATTTTTTAAACTAACATATAAATACTTTTTTTACATACTTCTTTTAAATATTATGATTCTAATATGATCGAAAAAAAAATATTTTAATAAATTTTACTTATATAACGGAAGAAAGCAAGAATAGCCTAATTAATTGTTGAAAATATTTAATTATGAAGTATTTAATTTGATTATTTTTATATTTAATATTAAAAAATAATAATAATGTGAAATAATTTTTTTTAATATTAAAATTTATGTCAGATATTAAATAAAATTAATAATTATATTAGTAGTTGAATGAGATATAAAATATGTCAATTTATTATATTAATGTTTTTATAAAATTTAATAAGTTTAGGATTTTGTTAAATGTTATTTCTAAGATCTTGTTTATTTTGAGGCTTTTTTTAACTCAACATAAATTTCAACTGTAAAAATTAAGTTTGTTACGCTCTAACACAAATACAAATCTTAGAATCAACTTTATTTTACATCTTATACACTTTTTAATATTAAAATAAAATTTTTTAATATTAAATTTAAAAAATAAATTAATGTTTTCTTGTCTTAAAAAAATGCTCGAATCAAATGAGGTCTAAAATTGAGACCCTACGTTAACATATTTAATGAAGTTGTTTCAACTGTATAATATTATTTTACAATTTTAATCGTTAACTTAGATGATTCTAGCTAATTATTTAATTATAACGGCACAAAAATTATGATAAATTTCAAATTTAATTGACTTAAAATCAAAATCAGCTGTGTAGTGAGATAACTTCAATTATAAATTTTTAACTTTAAATTGAGCTCAAAAAATTTTATATTTATTTTGATATAAAATTCTGTTTAATCTTAGTGTAAGGGAATTAATTTATGATGCCATTAAATAGAGATTTTTATAAAAAACTAATGAGCTAATTACGTAAATGTTATACAAAATTATAGGTACATATTAATTATTTTGAAAAAGATATTTACATATACTTTCATCTCTTTCTCTATTAAATATTTATATTAAAGGAATTAATCATAATAATTTTAGTGCAGGGTCATGTTTATAATATTGAAAATTATTTTACGATATATGTGTAAATATAATTATGTACAGTGACAGACTTACATTTATTTGTAGTTTGATGTAACATTTATTATTGTAACATATAATATTAATGATAAGTTTTTTTTACATAAATATCAATGATAATTTTTTATATAAATATTAATGATAGGTTATTCCACGTAAAAGATAAGCACTGACATATCAACTGTACCGCAATTTTGGGAGTATATCGCGAGATGCCGCTATTATGAGTTGTTTTTCTAGAGACTGTTTTGGCCGGAAATTATTTTGGTCCACTCAAAATCAAAATATTACTAAGTTAAATAATAATTATTAATAAATTTCTATTATATTTTATATAAATTTTAATGTAAAAAATTTATTTTTATGTACTTCATTATTGTTAATTTTATTTTACTTTTTCAATTAAAATATTTTATTTTTTAAAAATATAAATAAAATTAATAATTTTATTAGAAATAATTAAGTATATTTAATAAAATAAAAATTTTCTATGGTGAAATATATGTTAAATATAATAAAAATTTATTTAATATCATTATTTTTTAATCAAAATTTATTTTAATCTTAAGTTGAATCAAAATAATTCTAAAGCTAAACTGACTGAAAGTGTTTTTTGAATTCATTTTTAAGAATTTCGTGCGCATTATAGCTTAGGAAAGCATTTGTATTTGCGACTTGTTGTAAGTGGAGATGAAGCTATGTGTACTAAGTGATTGAATTCATGAAGACATACCCTCATTTTTATAGACTATTTATTCACGATAATAAGAGTTGATTAATAGTTAGAATCATAGAATAAATTATAAAAAAAAAAAAAAATTTATTAATTTTAAAATAAAATTACATAAATTTAAGCATTAAATATGTCACCTAGAATAACCTTAGACTAGAATATAAGAATGCAAAGTAATCAATTTAGGAGACAAAAGATAAATATCAGTGGGGTTAGAAAAATACTATTTTTGGAGATTTACAGTACTCTTCTGGTAACAGATTACTTACTGAAAAAATAACAGGTCAGTCACACAAAAAGAGTAAATGACCTTCAACTTACAATAGATTAGGTGAGGTTCTATAGCACAAAATACCAACAGTTCAGAATATCAAAATACCTTATAATATCATTTAGTCATCTTATACTATCATTATATATCATGCTTTAAATATAAATTAATATATAATAAAATTTATATCAATAAATAATTAGAATCAGTAAATATACGTCAATAGTGTGATAACAGAAATAGTAGATACATCACCATTGTAACAACAAGTTTAACAAATACGTCACCAATATGACAATATGATAACAGGATGTAGGCACGTCCCCCACAAGACCCTACGCCTCCAAAAGGGTTCGTCAACCATCGAGATCCTAGCGCAGTATATCATCATATATCTCAGAATACATGGGTCCAATATAACACAATATAATATTTCAGCATAAAGCCAAACAGAACATCGGCATCAAGCCATATAGAATATGCAGAATATAGCTTATAAAATATAATTGATATTATATTGTATATTAGTTAATTTAATTTAAAAATTATGACGTCCTAAGTTCAGTGAAAATTATTTACGTAAATAAGAGGCAGAATAATAATTTGTTGGTAGATACTGAGTTTTCTGATTCAACTAAGATTATCCTGATTAAGTTTAAGATGAAATGATCACTATTAGGCTTACTAAGTTAGCCTAAGTTAAACATGCTGGCTCAGGTTACACTGGTCTAATTGAGTCAAGCAGTTTAGTTTGAATCAAGTGGGTTAACTTAGGTCAAAGGTCAACATGAGTCAAAGGTCAACATGGGATGGTGACAATGGATATTTCTTAAGTAGGTCATTAGTGACTTAAATGTGTGGATGGTGACAATGGAGTTCACATAGTATTTTAAAATTTGATTTTAATTTCAATTTTAGTTATAAGATGAAACTTTTGATTGTAATAGTTTTAATAGGTTTAATAATTTTATACAATAATAATAATAATTTTAGTATTGATAGTTTTAATTTTTTAATAAATTATTTAAATTTTTAAAATTTAAAATTGAGTCTGTTAACAATAATTAATGAATCTTATTTTTAAATGATTAAAAATATATGATATATTTGAAATATGCAAATGCTATAAGACATCGTAAAACGCATAGATTAAAATTATATAAAATTATTTATTTTTTTGAGATGAAATTTGGGTGTTTTTCGCCAAGCTAGTTGAAATTGATCAAAACTATTGAGTTTCGACTGAAATTAAAATTCGATAACTTTTAATGATCGATTTTCACCTTGAAACTAGCAGATCTTAACATTTTCGATTGAGTTTTTAAAACTTTAGTGTCACATGCAGCCAAGGTTATGTTCACCGTCGTAAGTAACATGACCTAAAACAAACTCGCTTAAGTGAGTAGGACTGTAATTTTTGCTCAAAAGTAGAAACTTGAAGCTCACTTAAGTATAGTTTGTCTAGAATTTTTGAACTAGCTCACTCGAAGTGAGATTGATATAACTCGAATTCAAATTGATATTTGCAAATACATATTTTTAAATATTACATTTTACTAAAATGTAATACATTTAAGGTAATCAATGCATATTTGACCACTTATAAAAAAATATTTTTGAAAAAAAATAAATTATTTATGCATATATACACTTTTAAGTTTTAATAGCATTATCGATTATAACAACTATAATGCTTTGAATATATTTTTTCCAATCACGTAGTCGATCATTTAGCTCAAATAAATTGAAATTCAACTCAAATTTTGATGGTTGTCACACAATTTAAACTTCGAAAACAAAACTCGAAATGAGAGAGAAATTCCATTAGTCACACTTCTAAAACAATATAGGGGGATTTACATACAGAACACTAAATTCATCACAAATTACGTATTTCATCATCTTTTAGTAAATATTACACATATCATACTCTGCTTATGGGTTTTACATTTCTATTGTAACAATAGAAATGTAAAAAGAGTATGATGTGTGTAATATTTACTAAAAGATGGTGAAATGCATAATTTATGATGAATTCAGTATTCTGTATATAAATCCCCCAACAATATAATGCTTCAGTGTTGTATGTGTCATGTTTCATACTAATACATTAAGGAGCTTTTTCATATAACAAGAATCATTAGTCCCATATCGAAGGAGAGAGAAAATTATTGGGGCAAATATGTAAGTTATTTTTTTTTCAAAAAACAAAAAAATTCTATCAAAGTACCTTAATTTTAAGGATACAAAAACGTAAAGCTCAATTTAAGATTGGGTCAATGTGAACGATATCTCAATACTATCGAGCTGGGTCATAACACAGTACGCTGGGCAAATGATAATCGATGAACAAACTACGATGAGTGGGGAGTGTGAATGGCATCGAGTGGCAACAATGGACGACTAACAGAAGAGCGAGCAACTACAAGAACAGATTGAGATAGCAATAAGTTGAGTCTAAATAACTACAAAAGTTAAAGTTATAAGTGTAATTTAACATTGAAGTTTTATGGTAATTAGTCACCCTTTTCAAAAAAAAAAGAAATGCAAATATATTTGAGATCTAAAGTAATCTTGACATTCCACTATACATGCTTCTTTTAAGCTACCCTACATAAATTGTGAATAAATTCATGTATTTATATATAAGGTAAATTGCATTTAGGCACCTGAGGTCCAGAGATCATTTCATATTGATTTCAAGTTTTAAAAAATCTTAATTTTGATTCCTAGGTAGAAAAACTACTGCAGTTTTGATTCGTCTTTTAAAGACTTACTATTTTCACTACTTTTCTTTTAGATATTTCAAAGAACTATTATAATCTTCTATTTTTATTCTCTTTAAAAACTTAATAAAATTTTAAAATTTAATTTCTCTTATCTTTTTTTTTTCTCTAAAAATTCAAAAACTAAAAAATATTAATATTAATTTTTTAAAATTATATTTTAAAAAAATAAAAAAATAAAAAAATAAATAATTAAGAATAATCTTATAGAATAATAATAAATTAATAATTATATATTAATTGGGGCCAAATGATAATATGTTTACAATCTCACGGACCCAAATCGAGGCTTTAAAATTGAGAATAATTTAAAATGTTCTTCTAACCTTATTGAGAGAAATTATTGCGTCTAGATGGAGCACCATACGGATACCAATCAGAGGCCGCCACATGTGCAATACATGTGGGTCCGGATACACGTGGCGGTCTCTGATTGACATTCGGATAGTGCTCCATCCATCCAGATGTAATAATTTCTCCTTTATTGATCTAGATGAAACTTAGCCCTTATTTTAATATAAGTCCTGCAACTTAGTCTTAAATAGTTCAGAAATAGATTTTAGTTTTAATCTATTAGATCATCCGGTAGATTAAATTAAAGTTTGTTTTATCCTAAATTTACTTTTGACTATGCATCTTAAACTCGAAATGAGACGGCCATCAGATAAACCTTTTAGAATCGGTAAAAATTGACTAGTGTTTTACTAAACCCGTCCTAAATCTAACCCATCCACATCACTTAAAAGCTGGCTTATTGTCGTGCATCATCTAATATGTCATTTCTTGGACCAAGTTTATGGCGACTTACTCATAGTTTTTTTTTTTTTTTTTTTTTTTTGGAAAAAGGTGGTAATGGAATTTTTTTTTTTTTTTTTTTGAAAAAGGTGGTAACGGAATTTTTTTTTTTTGAAAAAAAGGTGGTAATGGAATTCTGATCACAGCACATTTGATATGAGCATAACGCATGACTGGCAAAAGTGACAAAAATAAAGTATGTTGTGGAAGTTTAATTAGTCTAAAAATGATTATATTCTATCTTGGTAGCCTGTCCTAAAAGATAATGATTGCGTTGAAAATCTAATTTTATACGTGTTGATGTGCGTTTTTGTCAGATATATAATGAGGGTTTTCGTCAAGGTTTTAAAAACCGGACCAGACCGGCCGGTTCAACCGGTCGAACCGTGAACCGGTCAGCCAACCGGTCCGGTTTAACTTTATAACCGGATCAGCTCAAAACCGCGGTTCAACCGGTGAACCGGTGAACCGGTACGGTTGGACCGGTTCAATTTAAAATTAAAAAAAAAAACTTTCCTAAACTCTGGGTCCCTAACTCAGCCTCAGTTCTGCGGGTTCTACTCGCGCGACAGTCACGAACTCACAATTTCTCTTGCCTCGCACTCTCCTCTCCAGCCCTCATCTTTTCGAAATAATTTAGTATTTTAGAATTTTAGTGATATTAAATGATGAAATAATTTAGTATTTTAATATTGATAAAACATACATTTGTTCAGATCTTTTAATATGTAGTAAATATTATACTCAATTTATGATTTGCAAATATTTTGTTGGGTTATTGTTATTTCGATTTGCTTGAAATTATTTTTTGGATTATTGACATAATATATTATTTATTAAATTTAATTATTAAACATTCATTTTATGTCTAATTATTGTGTTGATGTGTGAATAATATATATCTTAACTATATTTATATTATATTTTATTAGTTTTTTTAATTTTTACTCCATCACGGTTCGACCCCGGTTCGATCCCGGTTCGACCATTGAACCTTGAACCTTTCAGTCTACCGGTTCTGAAGCCAGTCCGGTTTTCAAAACCTTGGTTTTCGTTTATTATGATAGTAGGCATTCTCTATCCATCGACCAAAGTTCGATTATCAAACAATTTTATAACGAGTACTGATAGTAAACAATTTTGGATCGCTAAGAGCCGGATGTCGATTTGCATCTCTTAAACATCCTTGTTTTTCTAGTAGTTAAGTGACATGTACAATGTAAATTGTGCTCAAATTTTAGGTTAATGGTGTATTTTTCATGAGCATGAATAATTTATTATATGAAAGTGTGCTTAATCAAGATCATAGATATGAAAGACGGAAAAGAGTCAACTTTAAAAGTGAACAAAGATGAAGGCCGTAAGATAGAAGAAGATGTTCAACTCTTCCTATTCAATACTAATGTTTAACCGGTCAAACTTCTTCCACTAGCCTATACACCCAATCTAACTCCAAGAAAATATCATAAATACTCGGAGAACTATTAGTGCTACCTACATTTTTTAGAATCACAAAAGATTTGTGCCAAGATAGTCAAATATTAAAAAAAAAAATAGAACTTTATGTCATCATTCCATTGAACTTTTCCAAGGTATAAACATGTGAACAAAAAGAAGGTAAAAGGACTAAGAGTCGAAAAACTTAACAAGATTTTTCTGTCACAACCGGCTCTTGTTCAATCTCTTCAACTCTTTTCTTTCACTCTTAAAAACTTGTTCAATTTGTAGTTTTTCATTTTTTCATGAATTTAAAGCTCTTCTTTAATAAAAATATCAACTTTATTTCACATCCTAGACTAAATATAAAGTTGATATTTTTATTGAAATTTATTGAGTATGTGAAGTAAAAATAATATTTTTTATATTAAAATTTGTGTAGAATAATTAAAAAAAATCTATTCGTTATTATCGTTGTAATTTTTTAAACTAGTACTATTTTGATCCTAATTTTAATCCTTGCGCCAAATAAGGTATGTAATTATTATTAGTAGTTGTAATGGAATTCTGATCACCACATCACACATTTGATGTCAACTTAATGCAGGGTGAATCATAGGCTTTGACAATTATGATTTGAATCAAGTTATTTGATAGAAAATTATACTGAAAAAATCTAAATTTGTACATATAAGGTAGATTATATTTTCGATAAAAATAATGCAAGTAGAACAAAAAAATTATATATATAAATTAAAAGCCGATGATTTAAGTTCACTCACGAGTAGGGCCGGCCACATCCAGGATAACAACTAATAGGAGTTTATCATGTATAAAACCACATGTAGCGACAGACTAAAATCATACAAATGGATAAAGAATTCGATACATCTCAAAGTATACATTATACATACATACGTCAAAAAAAGAAAGCAAGCTACACAAAAAATATTCCTTATATATAGGTACTTATATGTAAATTTGAAATTACTTTTTAAAATTGGAAATATTCAAAAAGTGCCTGAAATTAAAAAAAAAAAATATTTATTTTTAATAGAAACTACTGGTAGCAGTGTGACTAGGATTACACCACTTGTAATAGAATTGAGGATTTGTAGAGAAAGTAATACGCATTCCCCTCAAAGGCTCAAACTCAAACAATTGCCTGTCTTTTGTATTATTTGTTAAATTGCCCAGGCATGAAGACCTCCAGTCATATAAAATCCAAATATGCAATTAGGCAAATTATGTCCAGGTCCCTGAGTTTAACGCTTAATATCGTGCAGGTTCACGTTTTTTAAATTATAACATCGGGATTCTGAATTTCAATAAATTATCAAATGTGTCTTTTTTATTTTTTTATTATTAAAATTTTTTAAAATTACCTTTTTACCCTTGTCATTCTCTCTCTCCTCCCTAAACCCTAAACCCTAAACCCTAAAACTTTTAAAAAGGTAATTTTATTAAAACTCAGGGACCCCGATATTATAATTTTAAAAATGTAGATCTGCGCAATATTAAGCGTTAAACTCAGGGGCCTGGACATAATTTGTCCTATGTAATTTAAAAAAATTTGAAATACCCATATATAATTGTCAAAAATAATTAAATATGGGAAGATTAATTTAATTTGCTGTGGTCCTGGGGACACCCCCATATAAGCACCATTCCTCCAAATATATTTGAAGCATTTACGTCTAGATTGGCTCGAGTTTTTTTTTTTACAGGAGAAAAAAAATATTTTATTTTTTAAATTTAATAGAAAAAAAATTTATTTTACTATTAAAAAGTGTGTAAAATGTGAAATACTTTCAATTCGAATATAAGTATTTATATTAAATGTGAAATAAAATTGATTTTTATAGTTGAAATTTATGTTGAACAAAAAAGTTACCTCGAACCAAACGATGCCTTAAGGGGCTGCATTTAGTATTGACCTTTTAGTTATTTGGCTTCTCATCTTCGGCATTCACGTTACGTGATCTATTTTTGCTGATCGTAACGACTAATCCTATCTATGTCAATACCTACAATCAAACATTGTTCAAATAGAAGCCGCTTGCTAATCCTAGATATCTTAGTCGTTCCAACTTCTGTGATGAAAACCGATTTCGGAGAAAATGCCTTATTGCCCGACTCCAACATTTAGGAAACTCGATGGCTGGGGGTAGACGGCGAGATGCACAAATTGTTGCTCGTCAACAAGCTTATTGAGCTACATTAATTGTTACATACAACAATTTATTCTGTACTATTATCATCTACAAACTAATTATGACTTGTATATGTAACACGTCATTTACAAATGCAATGAAGGAGGCAGTTGGTTTAACGTTATCTCGATATTTTATCATATTATTTAAAAAAATAGGTATTTAATTTGATTATATATGAAAATAATCTTTAAAAAAAATAATAAACTCAAACCCTAAGCCACATGTCTAGGCGTCGTGATTTTTCTTTAGATCGCCGGTTTTCTTTAGGTCGAGTTTAAGATTGATTATATATATATTAATTTAAGAAAATTAAAATTTTATGTTTAACGGTTTTGAGTTTAATTTTTAGTGTTAAAATAATTTAGAATATAGAAATTAATGTTGAGAATTTTAAATTATGATTTTAAAGTTTAGGAACTATAGTAAGTGAGATTTTATAAAAAAAAAATAATAAAAATTTATAATTTATGATAAATAATGTGTTGCATACTTAATTGTCCTAATAAAAAAATTGTCACCTAAGCGCTCCAGCCTTAATTAATTTTTTTTAGATAAATTACATCCTGGCCTCTGAATTTAAAGCTTAATAACGAACAAATTCATATTATAACAACGAAATTATAGAATTTTAATAAATTATTAAATGAGTTATTTTTTATTTTTTATTATTATTTTTTTTAAATTACCATTATACCCCTCCCCCCTCTCCTCCCGATCCCCGCGCACGCAGCCTCGTGCGTGGCCGCTGGCGGGTTCGGCGGTCGTGCGGTGTGCGCCACCCACCGGCGACGGCCATGCAACCGCTGGTAGATTGTGCAGCCTTGCGCTTGTGTGGGGATCGGGAGGAGAGAGAGGTCGTGCGACGTGTGCAACCCACCGGCGGCCACGCGACCCGTCGGCAGCCACGCGCGAGGCAGCATGCGGGGGGATCGAGAGGAGAGAGGGGGAGGGGTATAATAGTAATTTTAAAAAAATTTAATAATAAAAAAATAAAAAAAGATCTATTTGATAATTTATTAAAACTCACAGACTCTAATGTTATAATTTTAAATTCGTAGATCTATAAATTATTAAGCGTTAAACTCAAGATTCTAGATGTAATTTGCCCTTTTCTTTTTTATGAATTCGAGAATTTGTTGTTAGTGATAATGTAAAATAATAATTAGTGTTAGTAACATTAGAACTTTCTTAAATTTTCCTTTTCATCGAGGCGGCAACCCCACACCGTCCCTCTAATTCCAAATAATATTTTCATCCTAAGAAATAAAAATTAAATTTATGGGCTTTTTATTAAATTTTAGCTAAGTATGTAAACTCTAATTTATAAGTCCTTTTTGAAAAAATATTGATCAATAAAATGATAAATAGCAAGTTAAAAGTCTAATCACTTTGAGTAAATTAGACTCATAATTCACTAAATTGTCTAGTGAATTAGACACAAAATTCATCATTAATTATTTTATTGATCAATTTATTAAATTATTTATTAAAGCCCTTAATTTTTTATATTAATTCATAAATTTACAATATAAATATGAATATTTTGTGGGGACCTAGCTAAAATTTATTAAATTACGGGACATTATTTTTTTTTTGTCTATTTTTATTCATAATTTTAATTTTATAGGACTTCAAATTTCTGAAAAGAAAAAAACTTAACATACGTTCTAGATTTGAATCATTGGCAATTCGAGGGCTGTTACTGATCCGAAATCGGATCAATCACATTTCGATCGACACGAAATTGACTCGAATTTGATTAGGTTCGAATAAGAGCCGGCTCGACCCGATTTCAATCGACTTCGAATACATTTCGATTCATTTCAATCAAAATCGGCTCGAAATTATTACCTCGCTGAACTTTTGGCTCATTAGTCGGCTCGTTTAGATTGACTCGATTTTGATTCGATTTAAAATTGATTCAATTTTCGATCAATTTTGATCTTCGATCCATATTAACACCCTTATTGTTGAATCTAATGAACGAAGTAAGGTAAAGGGTAAATCTAGTGCTGATTTTATAGTTACAATTTAACATTAGAAATTCATCAAAAAAAAAAAAAAACTTTGCAGAACTTTCTATAAAGTTATTAATGTCAATTATTATTTAATATTATTAATAATAATCTCAAGCAGAAAAAAAAAGTCGAAAGTTGAGTCACTTGATTAATGAATCGCTCTCGACAATTGCAACACAAATATAGTACAGAATAATAAAAAATGATCAAAAATCACTACCAACTAGAACTCAATTACTTTTACGAGATTATGTTACACAACTAACGATTATTGGATTTCCCTCAAATGTGATCAGTCGAAAGTTAACTTTGATAGTTTAGTAAAAGAAGAAAGATCAGCTGATATGCGATACGTTATTTGGAACATCATAGGAATAGTTTTGGCAGAAGAAGGGGTTAGAATACTCACCTATGCAATATTTATAGCGAAGAAAGTCATAGTCAGAGTTGGGACGGAGAGAGCAATCAGATAGACTTCCAAGCATCTAGGTGTATGACTTAAGGGTGATTCAATAGAGTTCGATAAAGTGGAGTAGAAAATTACAGCCGACCGAAGGCCACGAGAGGAGCATCATGAAGATATTAGGGCATTGATACAACAACAACCAAGCCTTACTCTCACTAGGTGGGGTCGGCTACACGATTCTTTTTGTTTCCATCGCGCTCTATCAATTACTAAATTCTTATCTAAGTCCTAAAGGATTCATGTCATGATTGGTTCGACAAGTTTTACGCTGACTGTCGACTGTCTAATGCAATCCTCCGCGTTTCTCATCCGGGACTTGAGACCTGGCAACGACGCGTTATATTAGGGGCATTGATGAAATTATAAATTGTAATACTGACTATATAGCACATTTAGTATACATAAGAGATTTTTATCTGGGACAGGGGAATGCCACTCCTTAGTGATTTTTAAAACTTTCTTTCGAAAGATATAATTTGACGTATTATGTATCTTTAATTTCTGAACAAAAAGATTAAGATCAATTTTCTTTATTACTAAATTACTAAAAAATAGTAATAAATAAAAATAAAAAATTAATTTTACTAAATTTTGGGATTCAGAATAAAGAATGGGAGTGTGACTAGCTTGCTCGATATAAATTAAAATTAGTTTGAAAAATATTATTTTGGTAAATATATAAATATATATTTATATTTATATTCATTGTAAATAAAATCCATCTTGAATCAAATTGAAATGAATTTCGAGTTGGCTCAAGCGGAAAAATTTTGAGACCGAGCTAGCATTAACTTGCCCAAACTCGGCTCTTTTGCGCTCTCGATTCGACTAGTGGAGAACATCAAATAAAACAAACACAGTTCAGCAGAAATATAGTTTCAAACTTTACTGAGGTCTCCCAAAATTTATTAATATTGGGGAACTATTTTTTCTTTGAACTTTACAATTATTTTAAAGTTATGATCAAATAAAAAAAATATTTTAAAGTTTTTTAAACTCAAGATAATAATACCATTAACAAAAATAATAATAATTACATCTTTTAATGGGAAAAAAATAATAATTATTACTTTTCAAAAAAAAAAATAATAATAAGACAAATTGTCTGCCAATGTCCTAAATCTATCATTGTTACTTCTAAAATTCCAAATGATCTTCATTTAATTAACATTAAGTAATATTTAATAGCCGAATTAAGATTTTGTGCTGGTCACAAGATTGCTGATCATCAAATAAATTAAAAAAAAAAAACTGTAAATATGAAAAGTTTAGTAGCACATAAATAAATGTTACTTTGGACTCACGAGTCACGGCTCCTTATGTAAAATTTCAAATAAGTACATAATTATTAACTAGTTGCTTTAATTATGAATATTTTTATATTTTCAGCCTTCCAACTTGATTTCATTCACTGATCTCTAGAGATACCTGAGGAATTTAATTGGCTGTGAACTAGCATGGAAATTTGTCTTCATTCTTATCATGATAAATTAATTTTATTTAAAAAATTACTTTAATTTACTAAAAAGGACAAATACATCTATTGGCTCAATTAATTCTTGGTTAAACAATTTGTTCATGATAAAAAGAAAATAGTTTTGTATGCATCATTATCATGCTTTTGAGATATATATTTTAATTTTAACTAAAAAAAAGACATTTATTTTAATATAAATTATTAAGATGAGTTCAAAGTTGACATATTTCACTACGAATAGGATTTGAATCAAATCAATTGCAAATTATTTGATAAAATTGAATGTCAAAGACCTTACCTTAGGACTCTGTTTGATAATAAGAAAAAAAAAATTTAGTTGGAATTTTTAGTTATTTTTAAAAAATATGTATAATGTGAAATAAAGTAAATTGATTATATTAAAAATTATATAGGATATGAAATAAAGTTGATTGATTTATTCAGAATTGTGTTAGATGTGAAATAAAGTGATTGTTTAATATTTAAATTTGTATGAGATGAGATATAAAATAATTTTTAAAGTTTTTTAAAAATAAATTTAAGATTTTGGTCATGATTTTTAGCCCATTGCCAAACAGGGAGCATTCACAAACAAGAAGTTTTGGGTAGGCTGTATGCACGTCGAATCTGTGTAGCGCCGAGCATAACATATACCCGTGGCGTCATTAAGTCCGTTATCGAATTAGAATCTATCTAAATAAGAAATAATTATATTCACAAGCTTTTTAATAAATTAAAGATAAAGTGTTATGTATTTACAGAAAGGAATAATCGTTATATACTTAATGGGTAAACACGAAACAAAGTCAGGTGAACTCGATAGCCATTTCGGATTAGAGATCCAGTCGTTGGCCCACTCGATAAACAGACGTGCCTTTTCAGCCTTGGATATTGATCATTAGCTGGTGATATTACATTGACTAGAAAATACAAAAGTTGTGTTAAAAAATAGGTAAATTGCAGAGGGGCCTCTGAGGTTAGAATAATACTGCAAATAAGTCCTACATTTTTAAATGCCTAGATTTGAGTCCCGAGTTTGTGTTTGCAATGTCATTTGATCCTTTAGTTTAAATATCGCTTTTTTGGATGATCCAATTAGACAGTAACAGTTAAATTTGACTGTTAGTCATATTTATATGGACCAAAATATTCTTATAACTTTCTCAAAATTATTTAAAATAATGTGGAGAATAAGTAAAAAATCTGAGGGTAAAATAATAAAAAGCCAGTAAATTTCAGACGTGGGACCAAACGACAGCGCAAACACAAACTCGGGACTCAAATCTAGGCTTTTTAAAATATGAGACCTATTTGCAGCATCATTCTAACTTCAAAGGTCCCTCTTCAATTTACCCAAAAATAAAAATATTATATTTCTAGTCATATAACAGCTGTTATTCGGATAATAAGTCTCTCTTGCCAAAAAGTCTAATTAAAAATTGTGGATAATGACGATAGACGGATATGCTTGAAGATTATACTTCATGGAAGAGAACATAGCCGGCATCGAGTCAGATTTGAGCAAATCAACTCGACTCAAATTAAAAATTTTAATTATAAGATAATGTGAATCCGAAATACTAAGATTGATTTTTTATATTTTTTATTTTTATTTTTATCAAGCAATGGTAAATTCGTAGTATATGCTGAGCCTTTGATCATATCTAGAAGTGCAAAAAAATTTAAGAGTAGTTTAGTTCATTGTTATTTTAATATTATTTTTTTATTAATAGATTTATAATTTTATAGAAAATTACTTATAACTGTTATTAAATTAAATAATTATTTTTTTAATATAAAATAATATAAATATCAATATAATATTAAATCAAATATTTTTTTAATTAAATATTATTTAAGTTTTAGAAATTAGAATGTGAAAGTACATGATTTTAAATATCTCTCATCTAGATCCATGAAAATTTAGAATATTAAATTCTGGATCCTTCTGTTAAATAATAAACACAATATAGAATTTATCATTTTAATCTCCATTCTCTCATAGATGTGGCAGTATATAATCCGATCCGTGAACCCGACCCGAATCTGACTCAAAAATTTCAGATATGAGTCATAAATTTTGACGAGTATATTAAAGGAGTCGGATTTAGGTTGGGCATAATTGGCTCGGGCCGGGTTCGGGTCGAGCATTTACCAAAAAATACTCTATAAATAGTCGAGTCGACCTGCCAACTCGACCCATTTATTAATTAGATTGAGTTCGAGTCATAAATTTTGATCCATTTAATAAATGAGTAAGGTTCGGGTTGAAGCTATTCGAGTCAGGTAGGGTTCGAGTCAAACCCGAACTTAACCCATCGACCCGTTTTGCCACCACTATGAATCTCTCCTGTCCTCCCATCTTCCTCACCCATTGACGGTGGGTGGCTGGCCTTCAATATGGTACATGCTGCACAGCTATTTGCTCGATGGATATGCTTGATTTTCATTAATGACATTTGCAATGATGGTCGGGGGAACGTAACCATGTTTTTCTTCCTTTTCCTCTCCTTCGGTCATTCCCCACCGATCGGTGCCACCACTAACTCTTCGTGGCAAAAGTGATGCGGTGCAAAGTGTGTGCATATTATGCAATCTACATAAAGTGCTTATCATATATATGAATGCAATTTAATTTTCTTGTAAAGTTAAAAGAGAACTAATTTTATAATTAATTTGATGAGTTTTATGGTGATAATATGATAGTAAGTTACAAGCACAAGAATACTACTGTTGACGGAAAGAGACGAGAGTCCCGAGAATCGGTAGCACGCAGTGTGTTTAGCTCAGGGGTTTGATCAGAGATATAATAATCATCGAGAACAACACACAGAAATTTAAAGTGATTTCTCCTACGTCCACCGAGGTAACAGTGAGAGTGGTTCTACTAAAAGTCAAAGAGTTTGATCAGAAAACTAATACAAGGTGGATTACAAACATCTTCCCCGAGATTTCTCGGGGGAATCTCTTCTAGCTTATTTTTTGATATTACACTGTATATACCCTCTTAATAAAAAAAATACCATATAATATAAATTGTGAAGATAATATGCAATGTAATATACTAAGATTTATGAGGCATGAATGTAAATATCCCATAATCCTTTTACTACGTAGGATCCCTTCAAATGTTACTCTTATTAATCTTTTTTCTGTGTTGTATCATCTTCCTCACCATATGCCTAATTCCTTAACTTTATAGTTGCTTTCGTTGTCTTTTGAGGATGAAAAATCACTATTTCATTCTTTAGTGCAACTCCATGTAGCTAAAAAGATCCTCCATTTTATATCTATTATGTGTTCTAGAAATAAAAATTCAACTAGTAAACGAACATATCTAATTTAAACAATTTTTTTTTTTTAAGGTAGATTGAAATAGATGTCCTCCTAAAGGAGATAATCTTAAGATTTTAGAGTTTCGAGGGTCAACGATTCCCTATAAATGCAATTTCCTATAGTGTAAGCCCATATACTTAATTTTCCATTTCCTCATTGGAGAGTACAAAAAAGATGGGAGAGCACTATTAGCAGACGATGCGCAGGAGTTCCATAAGCACTGTAGAAAGGAAGAAGGATCGTGGAGAGGCAGAGGACGATAGTAAATTATATAGAAAAGTACGAGATACCAAGATTTAGATGGTTTGAAGAGATTCTTCTATATTTACCAGCCAAGTCAGACAATATTCGACTAGATGCTCAAAAATCCCACATGAAAAATATAAGTAAAAAGGGTTGGAGAATACAAAGGAAGGAAAGAGAGAGAGGTTCAGCCTGTGTTGTTCTCCTAGGGGGAAGAAGAATCTACCTGAGTCATGATATTTATAGCCTGCTACAGGGAGGGAGACCCAAGGGAGGGGCGCTTTCTTCCATCTGAACCACAGGTGGTAAGTAGGCCATCTTTATGCCCAAGATCTTGTCATGTGGCTTCGGAGTATCGATCCTGGGTGAGAAGATTGGCTAGATCATTCCCAGTGTCAGGAAGGACGATCTGGACGTTGATTAAGCGCTAGGGGCAGGCATCCTTGTACGGCTGATGTGACCTTCCACTCAAAAAGGCAGGCATAGATCTTTTGTGGATGCTTCTCCCACATATAGGGGTGACCAATAGGAGCGAGTGTGGCACACACTGGTGACGACAGAGGTAGTTGGCCATATCGTTCTGCACGAATGGGCTGCACAGGATTGGAATGGACAAACAGGACCCAATGCATAATCCATTGTGTGACGTCCCACTTTCGGGATACCACGACAACTGACTTAAATCATATGAGAGATTATACATAAAAATATTTAAATTTAGCATAATAAAATTATTTAACTCATAAAACAGAAGCAATATAATTTAAATGATAAGCTGAATTACAAGAAACATGTTTAACACGAGTTCATTTATTCAAAGGCCATAATAAACATCTGACTTTATACAATAAGAAAAAGATCAAATTGAAATACAAATTCCCCCTGATTTAGTGCTCGTAGACCCCTCGTGTGCATCTTTCTTCACCAATACCTGCCAATAAAGGCATCAGTCCACCAACTTCAGAACTGAGTAGGCAATAAGCACTAACTTGCTAAATAAAAATTATTTACAAGCAAACATACATTACTTTTTTTTATCAGCATCAACAATAAATAGTCAAAGATAATTTAATAGTCATAACATAAATGCTGATGTCACCTTAATATGCAATATTAATAATAAACTGCAAAACTTTTTTTATTTTTTATACATTTATCTTTCGGGCCTCGATTTTTTGGATTATGCCTTAACTGTCTCTTTTCACCATTACGATATACGTAGGATCCTTAACAACTCCTATACCCCACAAATGGAGAAGTGCCACGTATACAGCCATCCACAATATTTGACAGATTGTTTACACATCTTGATAATTATCCTCAATATTTGACAGATTGTTTACACATCTTGGCAACCATCCCAGATATTTGGCAGGTTACCATATCATATAGCTCGAGCATAGGCAGAGATATAAACGCAACAAAAAATTCTTTAAATTCGTTGTCAATCTTTAAAACATCTTTATAATCACATTTAATTATTCCAAATCCACATATCACATTTTGCTTTTATACTTGATAAACAACTCAATAATACATTAAATACATATTATCATGCTCTTGACATTCTTGTAGATTTAATTCAGCATAATGAAATATAAAATAATATTCTATTCTATGATTAATTAATCATGTAGCTTGATCAGATATCATACATATAACGACTTATTCTAAAAAACAATAATTTCAGTAACATAAATTTAACTATAAAACAAGCATTCAACTGTACATGCCCTTTTTAATTCAACATAATGCATAAAATCACATATATCAAATTAATTAATTAATTTACAGATTTAATTTAATAAACAACTTAGTACACTTGTCTACCTCTTATACGGCATGTTGATAACTTGATGAAAGCTGAGAAATAAATATAAAAATTCGGACGAGAAAATCTGCTTCAATTCTTTTTCCTCCTCTTTTCCATCTTCTTCTCCTCCTCCTCCTCCCGTTGTTGCGAGTGTTGCAGCTGGTGCTGCTGTTGCTGGCTCAACGGAATGGGAGGCGGGCAGAGAAACCGAAAGGGAGAAAGAAAAATTCCTCTCTCCAAGTGCGGCATGCAGAAAAAGGCACGGGCGAAGGCGGTTCCATCGCCATTCTTATCTGAATTGATGGAAATTACATTTTGGTCCCCCTATTTTCTTTCCCTTATAAATAGGTCCAAAAATCTTATTATTTGGTAAAAAAAATATTTTTTTAGGTCCAAAATAGTTTTAATTTTTAAACTCTAAATCATTATTCTTTGAGTGTCACAATTCTCCCTACCTTTGAAGAATTTTGTCTTCGAAATTAAGCAAAGAGATCTGGATAAATTTCATTTTCAGATTCCAGGTTGCTTCTTTCTTAGTTTGATTGCTCCACAAGACTTTAATTATAGGAATCTCTTTATTCCTTAATCGTCTGACATCTCTTGCTAAGATTCTGATTAGTTTTTCTTTATAGCTCAAATTTGATTTTATTTTCATCTACTTTGGATCAAACTGAACCACTTGTGAAGGATCTAGAACATATGTTCTCAACATTGATATATGAAAAACATCATGTATTCCTTCCAATTTAGATAGTAATGCGAGTCTGTAAGTTACAACCCTACCTCTTTTTATAATTGAAAAATGTCCAATATAACGAGGCTTTAACTTACTAGCTTTTTCAAACCGCACTACACTTTTCATTGGACTAACTTTAAGAAATACTTGATTCCCACTTCAAATTCTATTTTCTTATGTCGAGTATCATAATACTTTTTCTGTTTATCTTGAACTGTGCGTAATTTCTCTCTTATGAATTTCATCTTTTCAGTAGTTTCATCAACTAATTGAGATCCCAAAATAGCTCGATTTTCACTTTCATACCAACACAATGGTGATTGACATTTCTTTCCATATAAAGCTTCATATGGTGTCATCCCAATACTGGATTGATAACTGTTATTATAAGCAAATTCTATTAACGGAATATGTGTTTCTCAACCTCCTCCAAAATCCAGCACACATAATCGTAGCAAATCCTCAAGCATTTGAATGGTTCTTTTGTCTGACCATCGTTGTACTGAATTTCAACTTAACACCAATGCTTGATGTACTTTCTGCCAAAATCGAGAAGTAAACTTTGGATCTCGATTTGATACAATAGCAGATGATATCCCATACAATCTTATAATCTGATCCACATAAAGTTTAGCTAATTTATCAATAGAATCAGTAGGCTTGATTGGTAAGAAATGATCTGATTTAGTCAATCTATCAACAATCACCCAAATAACATCATGTTCTTGTTGTGATCTTGGCAATCCAACTATAAAATTCATAGCCACTTCTTCCTACATGAATAAACAATGGTTAAAGTAAACCTGGTGGTCACTGATATTCACCTTTAATTTGTTGACAAGACATACACTTACTGACAGCTTCAGTCACATCTTTCTTCATACTAAGCCACCATACTATATGTTTCAGATCATGATGCATTTTATTTATACCTGGATGAATAATATATTTTACCTCATGAGTTTCTTGTAATAGCACATGCCTAAGATCATCATTATCTGATATACACAGTTTATTTTTATATTTAAATAATCTTTTATTATTAATGTTAAAATTATTTTATTTTTCTTCTTCAACTCTCTTGATAATCTTTTGAATAAACGGATCTTTATTCTAACCTTCCATTACAAGTTGAAGTCATTCAGGTCTAACTATTAATTGCTCAAAAATACCTGACTTTCATCTTTAATTTTGTCTAGAGATAACTGCTCCATCTCAAGTACCATTAATTGTTCATCTTTTTGTAAAGCTATCATACTCAAATTAATTTTTTTACTTAAGACATCAGCAACTACATTAGCCTTACCTGGCTGATACATAATTTTCAAGCCATAATCTTTAATTAATTCAAGCCAACAACTTTGTCTCAAATTCAACTCCTTCTGGGTGAAAATATGTTCAAACTTTGATGATCTGTATACACTTCACATTTTACCCCATATAAGTAGTGTCGCCAGATCTTTAGTGCAAAAATAATTGCTACTAATTTCAAATTATGTACTGAGTAATTCTTCTCATGTACTGAGTAGTTCTTCTCATGTGGTTGTAGCTGTCGAGAAGCATAAGCTATGACCCTACCATATTGCATAAGAACACATCCCAGCTCTTGGAATAACACATCACTATAGATCTAAAACCCGTAACTACCCTCTGGTAAAGCTAACACTGGAGCTGAAATGAGACATTCTTTCAGTCTTTAGAAACAAGCTTCACAGTCTGCATTCCAATCAAATTTAATTGCTTTTTGTGTCAGTCTTGTAAGTAGCAATGTAATCTGTGAAAAATCTTTTATAAATTTACGATAGTAGCCAGCCATTTCCAGAAAACTTCTTATTTCCATTACACTGACTGGTCTTGCCTATTCCATAATTGCAAAAACTTTCTGTGGATCAACACATACACCTTCTACACTGATAACATGACTTAAGAAATTCACACTAGATAATCAAAATTCACATTTTGAAAATTTTACATACAGTTTCTTTTCCCTTAACTTCTGTAACAAATGTTTTAAATGCTCTTCTTGATTTTTTGAGTATATCAGTATATCATCTATAAAATCTATAACAAACTGATCAAGATATAGTTGAAATACTCTATTCATTAAATCCATAAATACTGTAGGAGCATTCGTTAATCCAAATGACATTACTAAATATTCATAATACCCATATCTAGTTCTAAATGCTATTTTAGGAATATTTGTTTCTTTTATCTTCAACTGATAATATCCAGATCTTAGATTAATTTTTGAGAATATAAATGTTCCTTCTAATTGATCAAATAGATCATTAATTTTGGGTAAAAGATATTTGTTCTTAATTGTCACTCGATTTAATTTACGGTAGTCTTATACACATTCATAAACTATCATCTTTCTTCTTTACAAACAACATCGGTGCACTCCACAGCGAAGATAACCCTTATCTAATAATTCCTGCAACTGAGTTTTCAATTCTTGCAACTCAGCAGTTGTCATTCGATAAGGAGTTTCAGAAATAGGTTCCGGTATGAGTTCTATAGGGAACTCCACTTCTCTATCTGAGGGTAATCCTGTTAAATCTTTAGAGAACACATCTAGATACCCCTTTACCACTAGTATGACTTGAATTTTAATTGGCTCAGATTTAACATTCAATGCCACAGCCAAATATGCTCCACATCTCATTCTTATTAATTGATGTGCTTGAATGACTGAGATTATTGAAATCTTTTTCCCATAACCATAATATACATCTGAAGATTCAAGAATATGGACTTTTATCTTCTTTTCTCGACAATCAATAATTACTTGATGTTCAGATAACCAATTCATTCCTAGTATCACATCAAATTCAGTTATAGGTACAACAATCATTTTTGCCCAAAACTCTCGATCTTTAATTTTAATTTTTACTTTAACAAATAATTTCACTCCTATAGTGATACTTGTAGGTAATGCAACATGAAGCACTTCATCTAATGAACGTGTTTCTAATTGCAGTTTTTGTATGATATTTTCAGAAATGAAAGAGTGTGATGCACCTGAATCAAACAGCATAACTATAAGTGAATTATTCAGAACAAGCATACTTGCTATAATATCTGGTGACTCCTGAGCCTCCTGACATGTCAATGCATAAACTTGAGGCTAAGCACCTCGTTCACCAAGTCTAGTAGCAATACCACGTCCCCGTCCTAATGCACTTGCAGTTCCACCTCTATCACCAGAAGTGGAAGCCATAGAAGCTGGAACTGACTCTTCACCCTTTGCTATTATTTTCCTTGGGCATACTCTGGAAAGATGACTCACTTCACCAACGTTGAAATAAATCCTATCTCCAACTCGACATACCTCCATGAAGTTTCCCACAAATCTGACATCTAAGTCCTCCATAACTACCACTAGTGCTTGCAGACACAAAAGCTCCACCTAAGCTAGACCTCTTTGATGCGGATCCTTGGTAGGCTTTAGATGCCATAGCCTTGTGTTTTCCCAATGCTTCTCTTCTGGCTTCCCCCTTCAACTGATCCTGCTCTACCACTGCTATTGTTTCTACCAATTTAGAATACACCACATATTGAAATGGCACAACTACTCGAATTGAAGGTCATAATCCTATGCGAAATAATCAACACTTCTCCCTCTCATTAGGTACCAGTGCAGGGGCAAATTTTGCTAATGCAGTGAATTTTGCCTCATATTCTGCCACTGTCATATCTCGTTGTACCAGATGACTTAATTCTCTTCTGAATTTATCACGAACAGATAGTGGTATATATTTCTCTCGAAAGAATTCTTCTCATATGATAGAATCTACAGATCTACCACTAAAGAAGGGTCTACAATATTCGGTCCACTAATCATCTGTTGTACTATCAATAACAGTGACAGCCAAGGATACTTTGTAATTTTTTGGACATCTGATTCCCTCAAACACTTTTTCTATTTTGCCAATCCATTTTTCTGCAACCATCGGATCGGTGGTACCCTCAAAATGTTCAGGCCTCATTCGTTGGAACAGCTCCACTACTCTTTTCATGTAGGCCTCCCCACCTTGAATTTAAACTGCTGTGGTTGTCTACTAGTTACCTCTAACCTTTCAACTATTGTAGTCGCCACCTGATCCAACTGTTTTCTATTTAATAATGCTTCTCTATGAAGCACGGGAGCGATACGGCGATACGGGTATGGTACGATACGGATACGGAAAAACTAAGATACGGATACGTTAGGATACGACATTTAAATATTACATTTATATATACATAAAATAAAAAATATATTATATTTGAGATGTAGCTCATATGGTTGAGCACTCACTTTTAGTAAGTGTGAGGTATGGGGTTCGAATCCTCACATCTCAATTTATTTTATTAAGAATTGTAAAAATTGTACAACAAATTAGTGATTTACTAATTTACAAATATTAAAAATAAAACTAAAAACTAGTGCTTCAATGTAACACTTTCTTGAGAAAGCCGAGCTAACCCACAAGTCAACTATATTATGGAATAACCGACAAGCGACAACAGTAAATTATGGCTTTCTCGTTTTCTATGACATGTTAGTATATCACTATATCTGCATTAACAAATGTATTAATAAATATTAAGAGTAGTAGTCATATCAAATAACAACAGTTATTAGTATTAATAAGCAATTAACATAACTGAATTTATATTGACTATAAACATAATATCAACTAGAATATAAAACACATAATCCATGAGCAATAATCATAAGTCAAAAAGTCCAAAACACAAAATAATAATAACAAAACATAATCAAAAGTTTCTAAAATTGAACGAATCAAAATTAGATCACAAAATATCCCAATAGGCCTCATGTCTTCATAAATTCCTTTATAAGTTGTCATAAAGGTCTCCTTCATCATCTACTTCATCAACTAACATCACTTCGAGTTCGATTTCGTCTAAAGACAGTGATGTCACCTTAAACATACATGTATCTTCAACAGAAACTAATGCATCTGGAGAAACATCCCACATCTTTGTTGCTCTTTCCATGTATTGTGAACTTCTTCTAGATAAGAGACGGAGATTATTGTGGACAAACACTAAATCTTCAGCACGTTGTGGTAAAATCTTATTTCTCCTCATAGAGTGAATAAATGAATACGTGCTCCAGTTCCTTTCGCAACATGAAGATAAAGAAGGTTGGCCAAGTAGTTTCATTGCTAGTTGTTGAAGGAGCGGAGTGCTAGCTCCATATGTTGCCCACCAAATATTAGGATCCATCATTGCTCTATCTGATATACAATCTGGATCACCAAAGGAACCAAGACTTAAGAAAAATTTTTCGAACTCTTCATTAACTCTTTTCCTGTGCTCACTATCAGGAAATAGCCTCTTCACACACTTCATTCTTTCAATTTGTATTTCCTCATCATTATTAGGAGCAACTCTATTTGAACCTTCGGAGAGCCATTCTTTGCTATAAAATCTACAATAAAAATATACAATTATGCATATTATATTTGAAGAATTTAAGCAATCTAACATATATAAATGCTAAATAAATATTTTATTAATTACCTTGGATTCAACGAATGTGCCAAACAGTGGAGAGGAGTGTTGCTTTTAGTCCAACGTTGAATGAGAATATCAGAAACAACATTAAAAAAACTTGATTCTTCGTTACTCACTTTTCCTTCATGCCTATAAATAATTGTCTTTACTTTCTCAATCATGCTATCCCACATATTATATATTAAGTGGAGACATGGTTTGATAGTATCTGTAATACGCAATATTTCATATATAGGCTCAGTAAAAACAATGACATAATCAACTTTATCCCACCATAAGTCACTGAGCAACTTCTCTTTCACAAATCGAGCCTTCTCCATGTCATCTTCTCGATACATATTCCACTTATCACATATCACCATTTTTTGTAACCCTTCTTTTATTTGTCGAAATCTTCTAAGCATGATAATAATAGAAGCAAAGCGAGTCTCTGCAATAGCCAACATCTTTAATTCCACATTATCATTAAACATGAAAAGCCTCATAGAATGATTAGTGATAAAAATTTTTATGAAATTTGCATCACTTGCAATATCACTAATCCAATGACACTCCTCAAAGACCACAACATTTTCTTCTGTATTGTTAGGAGAACAAATATTCTTTAAAGCCAAGTTCAATGTATGCACAACACATGGTGTCCAAAAAATATGCTGAAAATGATCTTCTATTATGGCACCTGCAGCCTCACAAACAGGTGCATTATCAGTGATCACTTGCACCACATTGTTCGAACCAATTTCTGTGATAACCTCTTTAATAAGTTATGCAATAAAAAATTTATCTTTATATTCTCCTTCACAATTCACAGCCTTTAAAAACATAGGACATCCATCTGAGACTGCCATAAAATTAATTAGAGGTCTTCTCTGAGGATCTGTCCATCCATCAGCTATTAATGTCACACCTTTCAAACTCCAAGTATTTTTAATCGGTTGTAATTGCCTCTCAATGTGTGCTTTCTCCTTCCGCAGTAATGTGGTCCGCAAACTATTATATCCTGGAGGAATGTAGCTTTCCATTGAGGCATTTGCATGCAAACGTAGCATATCAACCCAATAAGGATTTCTAGCAATATGAAAAGGCAAACAGGCAGAATAAATAGTACGTGCAACCGATTCATGCAATTGTTCCCTAAGTTGTACATTAAATGCCTTTTCAATATCTGTGTTTCCACCTCTCCTCCTTCTCTTAGAACCAGTGTTAAAACCTTCCATTTTGAAGGTAGAATATGACGAAGAGGAGGCACCAACAACCGAATGAGATGTTGCAGAAGGAAGTAAAACTTTTTTTGTTTTTAAAGCTTTAGCTTTCTCTACTTCAGCATCTATCTTTTGCATTTCAGCAAGATGTGAGAAGTCACTTTAGGGCAACATCTAATTTCATTTCCTGATATTTTCAATAAATGAGATCTTACCCTGAAATATAATCCACTGTATGTCAAATTACAATAACTGCATTTAAACTTTGTGTTTCCACCACCAAAATTTCTTTTTTCTAACTTTTCAACATACTTCCACAAAGAAAATTCATCATTCTCTTTTGAATAATCACAAGACCCAGAACCACTATTGTCATTTTTCCTAAAACAAAACAAAAAAAAAATAACAAAGAAAAAAAATAGCAATTAATAGGGGAAAAATCAATCTTCTACTCAAATAAAAAAATATCTTAGAAACCATAAAATATTTATTAAAGAACATTGCAATTGATAACATATGATAGATGATTTCAACTTCCTTGCAATTGATAACATATATCTTTTAGCTAATTGAAGAAAAAGCAAGTATAATATTAAAAACTTATAACAAAAATATCCTAAATAGCATATTGCTTTAAAAATAATTCTATTTTTGCAAACAAGTTAATAATGGATGAAAATAAGCAAAACGAAGAGGCAGATAAATGACAAAAAAAAAGCAAGATGAAGTGCAAACCTAAATCCTTGTACAGAAATGTTAGGCTGAATCGGCGCGAGGCGAGCCGCAAGGGCAACCGATGACACAACAAGAGGCGAGTGTTGTGGACGGCAAGACGTGACGCCGCAAGGGCTGCGGATAGCGCAGCGACAGGGAGTGCTGTGGATGGTGAGAGGATATTTCAAGATAAACTTCTACAGTAAAGAAGAGCAAAAGAAAATGCCTGATGAAAGGAAGGACTGGATCAGCACAGCGTGTTCCAGATGGAATCCTATCAGCAGAATTTACAAAGGAGCTTACAAGACCACTCTGTCCCGCAGGAGTGATGCCGCAAATGCTGTGGACTGCACAGGCCACAGAGAAAGCCGAGAGGTTAGGACAGCGGACAGCGAGAGGCAACTGGAGCGCACGGCCAGAGGACGACGACAGCGCACGACTAGGGCGACGACACTGCAGCAAACGCGAGCGGATCGCGAGGGCGACGCGAGCCAACGGCGAGGGCGACGGCAGCCGACGGCACGCGGCAGCTGACGCGAGCGGAACGTGAGCCGACGGCGAGGGCGACGGCAGCAAACGGCGAGGGCGGCGGCAGCAGAGAGCAATTAAAGGAGAAGTATCGCGCTGAATTGATTTTTCACCGACGCACTGAGCTTTGCCAACCCTAATATGATCGCGCTAAATTGGACCGGCCACTGAACCGGTTTGGTTTAATTTTTTTTAAAAAAATCGTATCGGAGAAGTATCGCCAAAGTATCGGGCCGTATCGACGACATATTTTAATATAAAAAATTCTGATACGCCACCTGGCGTATCGGATACGTATTGGAGCTGTATCGGCACGTATCGGTATCCGACAAGTATCGGATACAGGTACGTTAGGCTCGCAGAAGTATCGGTGCTTCATAGATGCTTCTTGACCTTGTCCTGCTTCTTGTCTTGCAGGATGTCTAGTACTACTGGAAGGTTGAGTAGTAGACATTCTCCTACAATGATGGTCGGTTAGCACAATATAATATATACTTATTGAATTATTGCCTACTTAATAGGTACTATGAGTGTGTGATTCCAAACGACTCATTCCCAAGATTCGTCTTTCTATAAGAAAGATAAAACCACTCTGTGACGTCCCTCTTTCAGAACACCACGACAACTGACTTAAATCATAGGGGAGATTATACATAAAAATATTTAACTTTAGCATAATAGAACTATTTCACTCATACAGCGGAAGCAATATAATTTAAATGATAAGCTTAACTACAAGAAATATGTTTAACACACGTTTATTTATTCACAGGCCATAATAACCATTTGACTTTATACAATAAGAAAAAGATCAAACCGAAATACAAATTTCCCCTGATTTAGTGAGCGTCGACCCCTCGTGTGCCTCTTTCTTCACCAGTACCGACTAATAAAGGCATAAGTCCACCGACCCCAGGACTGAGCAGGCAATAAGTACTAACTTGTTAAATAAAAATTATTTACAAGCAAACATACATTATTTTTTCTTACCAGCATCAACAATAAATAGTCAAAGACAATTTAATAGTCATAACATAAATGCTGATGTCACCTTAATATATAATATTAATAATACGTTGTAAAACTTTTTTTATTCTTTATACATTTATCTTTCGGGCACCGATTTTTTGGATTATGCCTCAACTGCCTCTTTTCACCATTACATATACATAGGATCCTTGACAACTCCTATACCCCGCAAATGGAGGAGTGCCACGTATACAATCATCCCCGATATTTGATAGATTATTTACACATCTTGGCAACCATCCTCGACATTTGGCAGGTTACCATATCATATAACTCGAGTATAGGCAGGAACATAAACGCGACAAAAAATCTTTTTAATTCATTGTCGATCTTTAAAGCATCTTTATAATAATATTTAGTTGTTCCAAGTCCACAGATCACATTATGTCTTTACACTTAGAAAACAACTCAATAATACATTAAATACATATCATCATGCTCTTGACATTCTTTTAGATTTAATTCAGTATAATGAAATATAAAATAATATTCTATTCTATGATTAATTAATCATACAGTTTGATTAGATATCATGCATATAACGAATTATTCTGAAAAATAATAATCTCTTTACACTTAGTAAACAACTCAACAATATATTAAATACACATCATCATGCTCATGACATTCTTGTAAATTTAATTCAATATAATGAAATATAAAATAATATTCTATTCTATGATTAATTAATCATGCAGCTTGATTAGATATCATGCATATAACGAATTATTCTGAAAAATAATAATCTCAATAACATAAATTTAATTATAAAACAAGCATTCAACTGTATATGCCCTTTTTTAATTCAACATAACGCATAAAATCACGTATATCAAATTAATTAATTACTTTACAGATTTAATTTAATAAACAACTTAGTACACTTGTCTACCTCTTATACGGCATATTGATAACTCGATGAAGGCCGAAAAATACATGTTGAAATTCGAACGAGAAAACCCGCTTCAATTCTTTTTCCTCCTCTTTTCCTTCTTCTTTTCCTCCTCCTCCTATTGCAGGTGTTGCAGCTGTTGCTGTTGTCGCTGGCTCGGCGGAACGGGAGGCAGGCGAAGAAACTGAAAGAGAGAGAGAGAAATTCCTCTCTCCAAGTGCACGGGCAGCACGTAGAAAAGGGTAGGGGCGAAGGCAGTTCCAACACTATTCTTATCTGATTTGATGAAAAATTACATCCCCTATTTTCTTTCAGTTATAAATAAGTCCAAAAATCTTATTTTTAGGTCAAAAATATTTCTTTTAAGTCCAAACAGCTTTAACTTTTAAACTCCAAATCATTATTCTTTGGGTGTCACATTGTCTAACAATTGAGGCCTGATGGACTATGGCGGGGACAGTGTTCCTTAGTCCGTCCAACGGTGATTCGACTAACTTGGCTTGATAACGATCTGAATGGATGATACCATGCCATGTGGATGGCGGTGATTCATTTGAACTACTTGCACAGACAAGTGGCAAAGCCCAAACTTACGCATTTATCACTTTTTATTTTTTGTTTATACAAAGCTTTGAAGTACTTTTGGAAAGTATTTAGGACTAAGGTATAATTTTGCCATAAAAGCCCCCTTGGCTTGCAAAATTCTGAAAATTGGTCCATCAGCTGTTATCCTAGAGCAAATATTTGTTCAAGGATCCTTGACAAAATTTTCAGTTATTTTTTAGGTCCATGAATTGCATAAATTTTCAGTTAACATATAGATATCAATTTTTAAGTGATAATTGTACAAATTTTTAAAAAATTATCTATGTATATCATCAAATCAAACAGTTATATACTTTATATAATATGACATCGCATCAAAATAATATTAAACTAAATATTTCTTAAAATATTATTAGTTTAATATTAAAATTTATGTATGATGTAATTCATAAAGTTAAATCTAATTTAGTTTGAAGTTAAAATGGAAAACAAACCACCTACTAAACATATATTGCAAATAGAGAGCCCAACAAAATGAAATATAGGAATATGGGGACTCACCACAACAACCATTGAAGCAAAGTAGACCAGGCACAGCGAAATGCTAAACTTTGAAATTTGCAGAAAAGCAGTAAGGAAACGCAGACAACTTCAGGTACTGAATACTGAAAAGACTTACAATTTCAGAATCAGATTTTGAAGATTGATAGAGGCCTGCATCCAAGATTCATAATGCTATATTCGGTTTCGTAAATTCTGCAATAAGCCACAGATTCTGAATATAGATTACACCATTGAGTTTTGGTTGCTTCCAACTTTGAAAGTGAAGGTAACAAGTGGAGCTTTGTTCATTTGCAGTGGAATCTACAAAAGTAAAGCAACAGAACACAGTAGCACAATTATGTATATAAACAAAAAAAAATCAAAGAGCAAATGGAAAATTCGAAACAGCGCAAAATACAAAACTATCAGTTTCTTTTTAAAAAAAAATATTAGCACAGCCATAGCATTACACTAAAACATTAAAACAAAATGTAAAATGAGTGCAAAGTTAACTAACAAAACTATCAGTTTTGCAGCAACGGAAGCACAAAATGAAGGAGATTCCAGTCAAATAGCAAGCACCGAAATGAAAAAAGCAAAGGCAGATTCCATTTATAATAAAATGATTTTATATTTTGTGGCTTTGTAGGATTCAGCTAGAAAATGGACATGTGGGTCAACTTGGCAACCGAAAAAGAATCCAGAAGGATTTGAACTGCAGGAGAATTCTAACTTAATTAGTAAACCAATCTGTAATCAATAGTAGCTGAATGTAGATTTGAGAGAATCAAAACGCGAAGCTATAAGGTTCTGTGAAATACATCAACTTCTTGTATAAACAATCGCTTAACACTGGGCCGGACTGGCATCCCTGTTTCTCAGTTGGGTTTTGAGGCCTTGGACTCCTCTATCTGTTTGGAAGATAATGACCTGACAGGTTACAGGGAAGCCAGAGACCTGGTATACTGAAAATAACAAGCTCCACACAAGCACACTATCAAAAAACTATGAACTACACAATAAGAAATAAAGAAATGCTGAAAACTTGGCAAGGAACAAAAGCAATTTAAATTGTAGAAGCCACCGAAACTGCAGAACAAAGAAAATAACAGCTGATGGAAAGCAAATTAGGCGCAATGGCTAGAGTAAAAAACAAAAGAAAGGAAGGAAGCATTAATCAGAAACACTTACAATGATTACAACAAAAGAATAAAAAATTCCAGTTTGAGCCATCCAATTATGCCAGTTATTAACAATGTAATTCCAATTATTTTAGATCTTTACATGGAATAACATTCCCTATGTCAAGATCAATATGATCTTTAAGCATATGAAGAGTTTTTGATTTGGAAAGTTTAATCTTATGGAAAATGGCATCATTCCTAGCTCCCCACAAATGTTGGACAGATGAATAACAATCTTAAATTCAAAAGTTTAGCGTTATAGGCCAAGCCAGGGGACCGACAATACTAGCTTATCACATGAATTTTTCAACGCAAGTATAGCCGTACATGTGTGCAAGACCCTGATACAACACTTTCTCCCTCTACAAAAACCCATGGGCGGCCATGGGAGAGGAATTCTTCTTCTTTTGTTACAGAACAGAGGAAGCTGTTAGTGGAGGAGCGATTAAGATGACCTTGAAATATAGTAGCATAACACTAGTTTTATCTCATTTCTTCTCGTCTCTCTTTGATTCTTCTTCCCCCCTTTCTCTACCACGTTCTACATCACATAATAGTCAAAAGCAATTCATGAACTTATTGATTAGCACAGATATGTTGTTAGGAGACAAACTAATATTGAATTCTCAGTGAACAGAAAAATTGCCAAGTTGATAACTGATCTAGTTGAGTTGCCGTCATTGATAGAGATGATAATGGATCAACTTGAATTAGCATAATGGAGGAAAAATCTAGGCAAGAACTAATTTTCAAGGGCCTCACAAAGTTGCATCAGCAAAGCTCGAATAGGTGGGGTCAAATGGATGCAATGTAAACCACAAAAGATATGTGCTAAATTAATCTAGGTAGTCAATTGGCAAAAAAAGAAAAAAAAAGGGAGTCAAACAAAATAAAAGTTTGGAAGGCAAGAATTATAAGTGATTTAAAAAAAATGTGGGATAGGTGCCATATAATAGGAAATATTGAATAAAACAGATAAAACATGATTGCGGATGAAACTCATGCATGCATTGTTACGTTTAACAAAATACAACTACACTAACAACCTAAGTGGTTAGATTGGTCTAAACATTTAGCATATTGTATTAGCATATCTCCATAAACATCAGAAGGAAGTACATTACATATAAAAGTTTTCCAAAATTGCTATGATTTCTCAAGATAAGAAATGAGTATATCCACGAGAAGGTTAGAGTGACCTCAATTAAATATAAGTTTAGAGAGAGTCGGTTTAGATAATTTGGACATATAAATCACAAGCTAATAGAAGTTTCAGTAAATAAGAATTATTAGATTTTGCTCATATAAAAAAAGAAAGTGAAAGGCCAAAAAAGACATGACAAAAAACTATAAGGAATGATCTTACATATTCGAAGTTAAATGAAAATTTGTTATTTGATAGAGTGCAATAGAAACAATAGATCCATTTAGTCAATCCCACCTAGTAGGATAAAAACTTAATTTATTGTTGTTGCAAATTTCTGAACAATTCATGTTCGGTGGGATCATAGTAATGTTCCAAAGTTAAGTGAAATCACCAATTCAAGTGCTCTAAAATATTTCGGAGCAAGTCAAACAATATTCGGAGATTAAAAAATATATATTTGAAATATTAATCAAAAACATAAAAAAAAATAGAACATAGTTAATACCAACAAGAACAAGAGATTGACTAAGATATTAAAGGAAATCAAGAAAACGTTTACCAAGAAATTGGAAGCTATATTCTAAACATGAATTCTGCTATGGGAAGAAGTTAATTCAACAAATGATTAGAAAAAACCAAGTGGAAAGGGATAGAGAAAACTGAAATAGATAAACAAATGTACCTAACCTTAAAGTTGATCTAGATCAAAAATGTGCAAATCATTGTAGTACCTGCATAACAAATAGGCATTTTACCAAATGATCAAACTATAGAGATTTCAAAACTTATTGTGGTTTAGCCACTTTACTAGATTTGATAAACAAAATAAGAAAAATCTAGACTCTTTTCATTTTGTGAAATGTCAATTAGCATGTATGCACTATTAATATATTTTTTTCACATACCAACAGTGAAACCTCATAGCAGAGAAACTAAAACAATGTTAATCTGTCAGTTTCAGTAAGGCCTCAACTGCTAACAACTTTAATCCAACATAATCTAAATCTCTGAAAATTACTTTTCTAAAACAAACCTTAACTGAGATGTCTCAACCAATGCTCAACTTTGAAATATAAATAAATCTTGTTTTAGTGCGTTCATTTTCTTAATGTTTGGTACTTAACTGCACCGAACAAGTTACAAAAGTATGACTCAGCCTTAAATTTGAAAGATGTTGAAACTTAGTCTAGTTGGAGGGTTATTTTTGGGCTAATAAGAAAGAAAATATAACAATATATTTGATGTGTAATAAATTAATACAATATTGAGATTTGTATAGAATATGAAATAATATTGATTTTTTATTGAGATATGCGTTAAATGCGAAATAAATTTGATTTTTAATATTGTAATAGGATGTTAATTAAAATTAACCTTTGTATATTCAAGTTTGTGTCAAATGTGAAATAAAGATAACAAAATTCATAAGTTTACTTTGGACATTAACCAAACATTAAAGTTGAACATCCGCTAAGCCCAAGTACAAGCTTATACCACCAAACAGAACTAGGTGTTGGACTTTACACTCTTTTTCCTATCATGTCCTCTCTTTTCCTTCTATTGAACAGCTTTTAATGGTAGTGCTAGAGAACACCATGATCTTTCAAACTGCCATAACCAAATAATACTGATATAACTATAGCAACAACAAGTTTATTGAATATGACTGGATTCAAAGAAGTGGCTCTCTTCCACATTCAACTATCCATTCTCTCCAAGAACTACGGAATTACGTTCATGCTGAAATCGTTTTTTGACTTGACTCCCTCTTTTTATAATCATGTCTTGGAACCATACACATCCATCCACACAATCAATATGGCCAAACAATCTTAAATGGACGTCTCTCGCAGCATGCATAGGTTCCACACCCTCCTCTCCCTTATACAATCGCAAGCCTGACCAAAACAACTTTTAGGCCATTGGAAGTTTGACATAGCAATGCAGCTAGATTGCCGGTGCAAAAGTCACCTATGCAGCTTAGTCCATAACTCTAAGCACATCAAAGTTTAAAATGGTTTGAAATGGTGCTCCATTATAATTAAACTAATCACATAAAAACCTCAAAGCCTCTAAAGAAAAAATCCTCCAAAAAGGGGCCAAGCATAGCAAAATGCAAAGAAAACATCAACCAAATAGAAAAAGGAAAATAATGCAAAAATTGCAAAGAAGAAAAGTAATAAGAACATATGGTGATGTGCTAGCAACCTCACTTTTCTTAAGTGTCATAAAATCCGCCAAACACAATGACTTTGAGTTTGTACAAAACCTAATTATACATAGACTTCAAGTCAGACAAACTGAGAACCAATCACCAGAATGAAACATAAGTAACCTTTGTGTTTTCACAATGCTAATCCAATGGTCAAAAAGAACTACAAGGATGTCACATGAGCGATTATTTTTAAATGGCAATATGGTCATCTAGGGCACAAGAAAAACTATTGAGCTCCATACCACACAAAAAAAATGATAAAGGAATAATAATATGAAAAATTTCATTCTAGAATCTAAAACTAAGCAAGTGTATCCTCCTCATGTTACTTGTGAAATCCTCAAACATTATAAATTGTAAAATTGCTTAAAAATCTATTTTAGCATGCAAATATTTGGACCATATATAGCATGATCAAATGATCATTGAGGCATGTATGTAATAGTTTCGGTTAAATAAGATCTTAAACATGGATGGTGCAATAAACACTTTGTTTTGAATAAGAGTACCAACATGACCTTTAGTTTTGTTAATCATTGACAGCATCAACAAAAGCCAAGAAGATTAATAATTAAAACAAACAATATAATAAAATCTAACAAATCTAACAGATTTGTATTTCTAAAAAACAATCATGTAACTATAGTAGTAAACCAAGTTCAATACATAAGTTACATACAGGCACCTATGAAGTGAGACATCTTATGGAACAATTTTGTATAAGTTGTTTTTTTATAATGAGGCATATATATAAAATGCCAAAATACAAATACAAAAACGAAAGCAATCAGTAATGATGCATGGATATAATTTTTTAAGAAAAAGGAATTAATAGGGTTCATAAGATGAATTGCATGTCTAATCTTCAATTATGTATTCAAAAAAAATTTCTTTGAAAAATTAAGGAACCAAATCAACTATACATAGTAATGGTTAGACAACTTTTTTACTTTCTCAAGAGTAGGTTCATAAATTAATTAATTTAAATATCCAAGTTACAAAATGATATTTTATATTTTTCAACATTGATTTCACCAAATTCTTCTTTATTGTATAATTATTTGCTCCCAAATCATATTTAGTTATAATAAATTTAAAATACCTTAAAAAAAACTTTAGCTTAAAGTTCGATCATTATTGAGTTCAACTCACTAAGCCTAAGTATCTCAATCTTCAAAAAAAGCTTAAGTATCAGGTTTCCATCAACGCCTAGCAATTCAAGTTAGTTTAAGGGCCTGTTTGACAGCAGGGCCAAACTTGTCTTTTCATGTGCGGCCCCAAATCAGTCAGAATAGCATAAAAAAATACAGAAGTTTTGCATAGCTCTTCCGCAACCGCGAGTTCTGTTCTCTTGCGCGCTAGGGCTTCTTCCACGATCGCTTCTTCCTTCTTCTTCCGCGATCGCTGTGTTTTCATCTCTCGTTAGCCTTGCCTGATTTTGTTTGTTACTGAAAATTTTGCTACCACGAAGTACTGAGAAGGATTTTCAATTATAATGTAGTATAACATATAAATACTTTGTTACATGGTTGCTTTTCCTGAAGGTGAAATGGGATTTAATTTATTATTATTTGTGGATGGATGAGATCTAATTTAAGCTTAATCTTGTTTAGTAGCTAGTAAAGTGGGTTAATGATAATATAAATGATTGAAGATTTTAGGAATTGCATCCAATAATGTGTTTCTGCCCTATGTTTTGATGCCGAGGAAAAGAATGGGAACCAATTTTGTAAAAAAAAAAAAAACCTAGTGAATTAGTTACAACATGAGATTGCGATTTGAAAATGCCTTTTTTATTTCAAGATGATGCTTCGCTTGATTAGCTATTCCTGCATACGATTCTTTGTTTGGCCTGCAGGTATTTTGGTTGAATATTTATATAATTTTGATATGGTTGTACTTCTTGTGAATCGATTATCTTCTGAGCTATGAAAAGCTTTTTAATGGTAGAATGTCATTCTATTTGTACTGGGCTAGCTTAATTCATACCAATTATGTTGTTGATGAACAAATCTATATAAACTTCTCCTATTATATTACTTTCATAGAACACTAGGGAAAAACAAATTCTTCAATAGAATATATTGAGATGCACAACATGCCTCACAAATTGTTCAAACTCTTCTTGAATAAGTCCAGAGAGGACTGAATTCTTCCTCATGAAATAGATTTGGTGTGGAAGAAAGTAGATTTGATGGGATTAGTAAAATGGAAGAGAAAAACAATTTGATGGCAGTTGAATGGGAAGGTAGATCTCTCTTGCTTCATTTATGTGAGATGATTTGTAGCATGGGACTACAAATTTGATTGGGTCTGATTATTTTGCAATGTATAACAGGGAAAAGTACAGAAAATATTGATGGCGGTTGCTGCTACAATCAACAACTTTGCAAAATGATGACAGTTTCAATAGGAAGCCTGCAATGTGTTTTATTTCAATGGGAAGATAATGATGGCGGTTTTATAAAATTTGGGATGGAGCAAGTCATCAGAGCCGGTTTCGTTGAATCTCATTATTTCTTCTTCCCATTTCTTATTTGAAGTTTGTGATCAAGATCAATAGATACAGCATTGCAATTTTCCTCTTTCATTTTCTATTTGAAGCTTTGTTGTGTTGTATGTTATCCTAAAATATGCTTTGTCAACTCAATGTGGTATTGTACATTGTCAAATGCAATATTTTTTCTCAAATATCCATGGAATTACATGGTTGTTGCTGTCTATTTAATTTTTATGTTGCTGTTGGAATTACATTATTGCTCTGTCCATTTGCTACTGGAGTTGCTATTCTCATGTACAAGAGTTTATAATCATTCTTGCCTTCTCAAAAATAATTTAGTCATTTACAAAATAAAATATTATTTAAATATTTATGCTCTTATTTTTTATTTACTTTATTATAAATTTGATGTATTTTAATAATAATTTATGTTTATATTATTGATTTGTAAAAGTTGTTATTAGTAATATTTAATGCAATTTAAAAAGTACTACAGAAAAAAGTATTTATTTAAACATATATATTCATAAATTTTAAAATATATTAAAAATATTTATTATATATACGTATTTTATAATTATTAATATAAAGGAAATGAGATTATAAATATATATATATATATGTAACAATTGAAGTAATAAAATTATAATATTTTTATATAGAAATAATTAATTTGAAGGAGTCGTTCTTCTCATGAAATCAATAAAAAAAGGGAAGCCTCGAATTAGAATCAACTTAAAATAAAAAAAATTTAATTCTAGTTGAGCTCAATGACTTGCTTGAACTTGACTCGTAACTATCCCTAATAAAATCCTATAATTTTAGCTTTAGCACCTGCGAGGCAGGTAACAAAAATAATACAAATTTCAACATTTGAAGTGGTATGATGGGTAAAATTAAAAATTTATTCAAATTAATAGCAGAGGACCTATCATGTAATATTTGAAAAACTGTAAGGACTTTTAATAAGTATGCGTTAATTACAGGGACTTTTCAGTAATTGATTTTTAAAAATTATGTATATATAAAAAGTCAAGATCATTATTTAAAATATATTTTAATTTGAGTAATTAATTTTTTAATAGATTACTCTATTAAAAAACATTGGTCCACATACCAAACAATAACTTTCTAACCACAAAATCCTAAATTAGGCCAGAAAAAAGTCTAAGGACCAAATTAGTCCCATCTCCAAACAAGCCCTAAAAGTGGATAGATGTGAGATAAAATTCTCAACATAGAAAAAAATCGACTTAAGTAAAATATTCTACAATGAAAAATAAATTGTTAATTAAACAAGCTACACGAACGGATGGACGAACACACACGTGCGTTGGTATAGATATATATAAACTTAATGTCTTTGGCTCCATTGTTGGGTCTCAAGTCCCAAATGAGAAACACGAAAGGTTGCTTTAAGCAGTCAACAACCAGCGTAAGACTTGTTAAACATGACCTCCTTATTGACATGACCTTCTAATTGATAAGACTAGTGAAAAGGCTAAGACAAAACTCAGGTTATAAAGAAATACATTAGAATTTAAAAGTTTTCGTCTTAATAGATCAATAATCGAATATATGAAATATAAACTTAGTTAAGATAAAGATACTTGTATTGGTGAGATGACAATTAATAATCAAGTTATCAAGAAGAATGAGCAATTTAAATACCTTAGATTAATTATACAAAATAATAGTAAAATAAATGAAGATGTTATCAACAAAATTCAAGTAAAATGAGTAAAGTAAAAAAATACTTCTAATGTATTGTGTGATAAAAATTTCACTTAAACTTAAAGGTAAATTTTACAGAACAACTATAAGAATAACAATATCATATGGTGCAGAATGCTGGTCTATAAAGCAAGAACACACAAATAAAATAACTATCGTAGAGATGAAAATGCTAAGGTAGATGAGTGGGTATACATGCAAAAATAAAATAAGAAATGAGTATATCTACGAGAAGGTTGGGGTAGCCTTAGTTATAAGCTCAAGGAGAGTTAGTTAAAATAGTTTAGACATATAAACTATAAGTTGATGAAAGCTCCAATAAGAAGAGTTGAGTTATTAGATTTTATTTGTGTTAAAAGAGAAATTTGAAGACCAAATAAGACATTGCAAGAAATCATCAGAGAGGACCTCACATATTTAGAGATGAATGAAGCTTTGTTATTTGATAGAGCGCAATGAAAATAAAGGATTCATGTAGCCAACTTCACCTAGTGGGACGAAGGCTTTGTTGTTGCTGCTGTTGTTGGAGCAAATACTAAACATTTGACGTGTATTTGTATAAGCAAGTTCAAAGAAGCTACTACCCTAACCATATGCAAAATAAATAATAAAACTACCATACGGTAGCCTGAACGTGCACTTGGGTATCATTTCAAAAGTTGTTCCCATAGATTTGTATGCAAATCAAATGTCCAGAAGTCATGCAAAAATAAAAACATATAGAAAAAATATACTAAATAGCTATAACTACTCCAAAATACATCTAATTTGGAATGTATCCCATTTTTTATATGGTTGTATGAGATGTGGCAAGAAAACAAAAAATAAACATACTATTAGCTATAGATAGAATCATATAAATCATGCACACAGTGAAGATTATCGATATTTCGAACATATAAATATGAGAGTGTAAACCATATAAAAGAAACTAGACTAGTAAGAAAATGATGCTAAGAAGTACTGCACAAAATGACATTACAACTCCAAGAACACAGTATGGATGCATTTGCCAAAGAATGTATAGATCATAAAAGGTAATAACTTAAAACTAACACGAAGGAAGATGGGACTAAAAAACTTTAAAAGTTGTGCTTTTTTAAAATCATGTTTAAAATATTAAATGTTAGATGCTTATAACAATTTTAAGTTCGTTATTGTAACATAAACATAATCAAGAAAAGAGTTTTGTTGATGAATTTACCTTAAGCAGACAGTTACGTTTGGCCATTTATTTTTAGAATTATGAAGCAAAAATGGAGAGTTTCAAGTGCTAGTACTTTAGCCCCTTATATTCTCAAGAGGCATAGTAGTGCTGATAAGCCTTTTTACTTGTTCATTTAATAGAGGATCTAGAAATTAGCATACTAGGCACTAAAGGTAGGGTAACGAACTATAGAGTATATGCACAGGATGTGGTTTAATATACTAAGACCACAATTTTAAGCTATGAAAATGTATCTTATTCCATGCTATATATAAAATGTATTTAGAAGAATATGACCAGAACCTACACTGTCACCTCCAGCATCAAGCAACCTTTAGCACCTTACTAATATCTTACACAACGTAAAAAACAGTCCAAAATGGATGGTGTGGAAACCAACTAGTTATAAAAGCAAACCAGATTAGTTCACTCAACATCTATGGCACAAGGTACTTCATGGTACTTTCATGTCCTAAAAGCATCGAGATCGAATGTCAGCCAAACCCCCTTTTCTAAAATTATAGCTAATTGAAATCCTAAACTGAAAGTATGACTTAATTCTATACAACTGATTTTGACTGTAAACTCATTTTGATCATTATATATACATTACAACAACAAACTTTTGCTTCAAGATATCTCTGAATCTTTCACTTTCAAGATTACCAAACAAAAAACAAACACCAGGCTTAGAACTGAGAAACTTCCATGAAATACAAATAAATGGCTTTTGACATTAAAAATTCCACTACCAACACCAGGTTTGAAAAATAAAGTCGGAAATGATCAAGGGATATAAGAATTACTAAATACATCAATATGTTTATTGTAAATGCATTTGATAACCATGGGCAATACTACATTCAATCTCTCGACATCACTTATGGAAGCAAAAAATGAAGTGACATAAGAAATTACCAAATACATTGATATGTTTAGGCACAATGTACAAGAATTCATAACTGAATACAATTTACAAACAGGGCTTCAACAAAATTCTACAAGACTTTCTATTGTTTTTATCTTTTTTTATAAATCCTTGAGACTTTAACTAGAACAACAAGCAAGGTAATGGAAGTTACATTTGGTTATTGACATATCTAACTAATAAAATCATGGCTAATGTAATAATTAAAACAAACAAAAGAAAATCAAAATGATTGAACACTTATATATGTTACAAGTTAGATGATGATCTTATCATAAAATTGAACTAGCATGCCTTTTTAATGCAATATGTTTTAAGGATGTGAATGCCACATCCAAGATCCTAGATCCTAGTTCTAAGTTTCCCATGAATCAACAAAAGGGCATTCCAGATTCCATATTGAGCTAAAACTATACTTAACAAGTTTTAAGTGCAAAAGGTCATTTTAAATATATTCCTCCCTCACAATTTCACATGCAAAAGGTAAATTTAAATATAAATTAATAAAAGCACTGCAAAAATATACCAATGAAAATCATTAGGTAAAACGAGGGTTTCCTTAGCCAAACCTCACTCAGTAGGGCCAAAAAGTTTATCTTCACTGATCTTGTTAGCCAAAACCCACCTTCTCTGGGAGCTTCGCTCATGGCTACCGAAACCCTAACCTTCTAGGGCTTTGCAAAGCAGGTCTCTGAAGCTTCCAGAAGATGCCGACTTGGAGCATAAAGATCCGGTGATGCTGAACCTAAAGGTGGATTATGGAATGGAAGGAGGCCAACGACCCCTCTAAGGGCCCCGACGACCCTGCGTGTGGATCTCAGCATAAAGCAAGGACGTCTCCAATAGTATCTGGCCCAAAGGGGTCAATAACTTGCTCACCAACCACCTCCAAAATGTGCTTAATCTTACTGCCCCTCGAAGGGCCTTAGGTACGTCACCTATACCTCTAACATTCTTGTTGATGCTAGGAAGTTAGAAACAATTTGGAGAGGAGATTTTTATGTGGAAACTGCATGAGCGGGAAAACCACGGCGCTAGATTCACGACGGCTTGGAAAGGTTCCACTAAAGAAAAAGTTGATTTACAAGAGAGTTGAAATTTAGTTGAGTGAGGGAGAGAGGGGGAGAGGGAGAGAGATCTGAACTAGCCAAAAAAAAAAGATCCCTCTTCTTATTACAATAGGATTTTTATAGTTTAAATCTCACTTGTGATTGTCATATCAGAGAAATGACGTCTATCCCTGACGTCACATGGGTGATGGTAGTGCGTTCAAAGTCTGGAGGCCCTGTTCGTATAGGTTGTACGGTCCATACACTCTAACGATCCCTCTTAAAAATAGCATGGAATTCGCCATTTTGTATTGACTGAGTTTAGGCAGTTCGATTTGAGGAGTTCGACTTGAGACTTTCGAAGTGGGCTCTTTGCCGCATGAGTATCGTTGAACCTCAGAGTGAGGGTGTTCGCACAATCTCGTCGGTAGAGATACCATCACCCTGGCGGACGACAAACCACCTCCGGCTACGAAAGCTGGGGAAACTCCGTCACAAGTTCAATCCTCAGCTACAGGGTCACCGGTGAGCTGGCTTAGGACTAAGCGACTCTAGCGGTGGCTACGACTCCCGCCGCTCCGACAGCAGGTTCAGTTGCTCCTATCGCGTCGGCCTTGCCCGATTTCGGTGGCAGGGGCTTAGCCGCCCAGGTTTTTGCATGGACGATCTGCCACCGACTTGACCAGATCAAGGGGCGCGCCTCGCTGGCCGCGAGCAGGGAGCAGGCGATGGCAATCGAACAAAAATTTGATGAGGCCCTGGCCCTTTTGCAGAAATTGAAGCCCACCGAAGCAGAGAAGACAATAGCCGACCTGGAGTCGAAGTGCGCTAGGTAAGAAGGCGACCTGGAGGTGGCAGTTCAAAATCTCCTTGCGAGGCCAGAGTAACTTCCCCCGTCATAGGGCCCTTCAACTTCTTCCTTCTTCCTATTTTTTAAATAATGAGCTTGTAACCGAAATATTAATGTTTAATAGAATGATTTTTCGCAAAATGTTATCATTACTGTGCTTTTGCCACTTGCTGCATTTTCAAGGAGAACGAGGGGATGCGCACGATTAGTAGCCTTTAGTTTTAGGGTGGTAGAATTGGATGGCTAGATTGCAGTCTTGGGAAGTGGAACCGCCGGTTCGGGGGCTATAGAAGGCCCGATGGTCATAGTGGAACCCACCCCCTAAACTCTTCTGTGATCGTGATGGCTCACAAGAAATCACACAACCGAGAGGAGGAGATGTGGGAAGGCTTCCGGTGTGTGGCCAGAGAGACGTGCTGCCTTCCCCCTCACACCTTTGATGTAGAGGTTAAGCAGGTTTGGGGGAGAGACCCCCAACTGGGACTAGAGTTCCCTTCGGCGGATGCCATGTTTAAGACTGTGCCGAAGGAGAAGATCGCGGTCTGCCTCCATCATCTTCGTGGTAGGCTGTTCCGCCACTTCTAGCCCGAGTTCATGGACATTAATCATTTTGACATCATCCCAATGCAGCTTCCACCGAACGCAATGACAATGATTTACTGTCTCATCAAGGAGTTTCAACGCTGAAAGATTCCTTGGGATATAGAGATTTTCAAGGCAATCTTTTGATGGGAGGCAAACCCTCATTTACACGGGTGCTTCGTCCTGAAAGGGAGGTTCTGGCAGATGTTCAAAGTAAGGGACACTGGTTTCGCCGACTTGTATAGGAGGTTCTTTGTCGACCCCGAGGAGGTCAGCTTTGTGGTTCCCCGTAGGGTCAGCAAAACACGGTTCGTAGGAGAAGAGATCAGCTTCATGAATTCGCACTTATGTGCTGTGGATGAAATTCACAAGCGTGTCCACGACGCGTAAGATTATCTTAGGCTGCTGGAAGACGATGTCTGGGCTTATACGGGTGAGATCTTTGGCTATTTTTTCGATTTTAGGTTGCTGGTATTGACGCCTCCTCTTGACAGGACGCCTGCAGCTCGAACTGGCATGGTTCTACCTCCGCCAAATCAAGAGCAAAGGAGTCCCCCATAACAGGACCGATCCGTCTCAATTGCTAGCTCAGAGGAGGAGAACAGGCCTGACTGAGGGGGCCTCATTAGCTATCGCCGCCGCCTCGAGCGAAGGCGAGCTCGACCTGGCGTACAACGACGATATCCAGGTAAGCGATGGCACTGAAGAGGGTCGCGAGGCCGATGGGGATTCGGAAGGCACCTACATCGAGGATGAGGAGGCCTCGAGTGACCGAAGAGTCGAGGAGTCGATGGAGACTCTTCAAGAAGAGTCTTCCCCCCATGGCCCTGAAGGGCCTGAACGAAGGGGACTAGACTCGATGATGGTGTTCGGCGCCACATGCGCGGATATGATGAAAGCAGTAAGAAACTCATGAATATCTACTTTTTTTATTATTGATTTATGCTTGATCAAAATTTAAGACAAAATTT
>JAEMOT010004288.1:15491-30531 GCA_019297695.1 Apostasia ramifera
AAGTGCAGAAAGAAAAATTTGTGATTCTGGTTTATTGCAAATCTGAAGATCAGTTGGCAGATTTGTTTACAAAGTCACTTCCAGTCAGCAAGTTTGAGTTTCTAAGGCAGAAACTTGGTATTCGCAGCTCCTAAAGCAAGGAGGAGTGTTGGAATACATGCTTAGGACTGCTGAATTTGTTAGAGTTTGATTGAGTCAAGTTTGTTCCTTATTTTTAGGAGTTAGTTATTCAGTTTATCATGGCTATTTTTTAGGAATTTGTTATTTTTTAAGCTTTAAATTGTAATGCTTCATGTTAATGAAAGTATTCTGATTTTCCTTCAATCTGCAGCAATTAGTTTCAGTTTCCTCTCTCTTTTTCTCATTGAAAAATTCCAACACATTCCACCAAGTGAAGGGTCCACCAACAAAGCCCATGTCAATCAACTGGCATTCATCCAGTGCATCTCTAAAAGCGATCATCTTCTTCTCCTCCCTAGGGAGACCCCCTTGTTTCTCCGATTGATATAAAATTTCGTTGAAGTCACCTGCACAAATCCATGGGCCGTGCCAAGTCCGAGATAGTTTCCCCATCAATTGCCAAGAGAGATACTTACGTGTCTCCATCGGTTCGCCATAAAACCCTGTAAATCGCCATGGAGTTGTATCCGACTGACGACGAATAAGAACATCAATATGGGAGTTAGAGAAACTTTGTAAAACAACATCAAAATCATCATTCCACATCAAACCCAAACCACCAGAACGGCCAGTGCAACTCACAGCAAAACCCGATTTGAAATTACAAACATACTTGATTTTATTAAATTCAGAAGCAAACCATTTCGTCTTCGAGAGGAAAACCAACTGAGGTTTAAGAGTTCTCAATTGGTTTTTCAGTCCACAAACTGCCCGAGGTCCTCCCAACCCCCGACAGTTCAGTACAAAGATACTCATTTATCTCGGCAGCCCTGGACCACGCCAAGGGCTGCCTTGCTAAGTTCTTCAGCTTCAAAGTTAGCCAGTTTGCCTCTCTTGGATGCCGCTAGTTCTGACATAAGAATATCCACGTCCATGCCCTCCGAAGCCTTATCTCGTTTCCTTGTTGTGTTCTCTTGAATGCTGGGAGTCTGAACTTGCCCTTTTCCTCTCGCCTGCCTTTTCCATTTCTTAACACTTGCAATTGAGTCTAGTTTGTATGATGTGTGGGGGCTATAGACACCTAAGGATTGGACTAACTGGTTCATAGGCAGTAGCTTATGGCTTGGGCTATTGAGAAAATTGGAGCTAGATTTTGAGGTTTTAAGGAGGGGATTTGAGTGCTTGGCATTTCCTTTTAACTGCTTAGCTTTTATCTCTGGAAAAGAATTGCTATGCATTGGAGTCTGCTGCAGAGAGATGTTGGGGTGTGTTGACTGAAAAATCACATTTGCCTCAGCTGAATGATCGGTTGTTTCTTTCTGCATAAATTCAACTTCTAAATTGTTCCCGAACTCCAATTCTTTCTGGCTAGCCTCTGCTCCTGGAATGTTGATTCTCTCCAATTGGAGGAGCCTGTAGAATCCTCTGTATGATTGGGATTTGGAGCCCTCCTAAAGTTCCTGTCGTCTTGCGAATTAGCTCCGAAGCTTCTCCAGCTATTGCTGCCGCCCATTCCCCCCTGTGTGACATACCGTTTATCCTTCTTCTAGGTGGTGTAGCCCTCATCCAGGTTCCATAGGGGTGGGAACGCGCTGCAGAGGGTTCGCCTTCCTCAAAACTCTCACATTCTTTGTAGGTATGTCCAAGTCTGCCACAATGGAAGCAAAAATTCGGGAGGCGTTCATACGAAACCTTCACAAGTATAGAGCGAGTCTGGTTTGGGATTTGCACAGGAATCACTCTCTTTAGAGGTTTCTGGACATCAACCAAAACTCGGACTCGTAGATCTTTGCCCCATCCCGTTGTCTCCTGATCCTCGTCCACTTAGAGGACCTCACCTAACTGTTGTCCTAGCTTAATCGCCATTTGTTTCGTCATTAAGCCCATGGGTAGATCTGCCAGATGAATCCAGAACGGGGAGCAGTGGAGGTTAACCTCGCTTGGCTGTTCATCTCCTGAAAGCTTCTTTAGGAGGAGGATGTGTTGGTCGAAGGACCATGGGGAGCCCTCCATTACCCTGAAAAAGTCACCTCTGGCAAAAAATTGGAACAGAAAAAGGTTGCTTGCAAGTTGGACCCTTGGCGGGCCTCCAGATAGATTTTAGGGTAATGAGCATTGCATCAACATTGAAAGGTCTATCTGACCAAAGCTTGCCAGCTAGACAGTATTTGAAGCTCCCCTTTGCTTCCTTAAAATCAGCTTCAGAAATTTCCACAGCTGTACTTTCTTCTTCCTCCGTAAGCTTGAGATTTGTCCACAGTTCCCTGATTTGAGCTTCATTCTCCATGGGTCTGAGTCCTCTACCGCCGGGCCCTGACTATACTTACGAGCTCCTCGGCGAGGCCTCCACCGTCTCACTAAACCGCCACTGGCACTCCTCTTTCTCACGACTGAAAAATGGGCCCTCTCACCATGAAGAGACTCTTTCTTTTCTGTTCCCTCTCTGAGCCCACCGTCAGCCACCTCCAAGAGCTCTTGAATTCGGGTTTTCAACTTCTGCTCTCTGAACTGGGCTAGAAGCACGCCGGCACCAACAAAGGAAACCCTAACCCTCAGAAGGAGGGACCCGACACTCCCAGATGAGGAGACAAATTAATGTGTTTAAATGACCGAATGAATCAAAAAAATCTAATGTGGATGGATTCTCATTTGTGGGAATGATTGTCGGAAATGCACATAAGTAATGTCCCACATTAATAGTTTAGTAAGTTGTGGTAGTGATATATTAGTGATGGCATTTACCATTGGTTTAGGCTTTTGGTTTATTTACTTGTGTATTGGGTCAATCTTGGGCCCTTTGGTATTTCTCCCCTAACAAGTTATATAAAATTAAGATTTATATGTGCTCAAAGTCACAAAAGCTTTTGTATTTTATGGTCATAATTATCATAGCCTCATCAGAATTATTTGGCTGAGCCTAAGAATACTTGTGTTAATAATTTTTCTAGTGCCTCACCTTAACTTTTATGATATCAAACTAAATTTCTTTTGATCTGCCCTTTTCTTTTCTTGTTTCTTTTGTATTTGGTTGTGCATGCTTGGACCAGCTTGATCAATTTCCTATAAGTTTATTTTTAATAAAGATTTCACATTTCGGTTGATATGGTTTTTTCTTGCTCTTATTATTTTTAGCATATCTAACATTTATGTCATGACCTTTGCTTCCTTAAGTTGTGCAATACATTTTATGCTTTAGGATATGTTGATTAAATACATGAAATTAATGTAAAATTTGCAAATGTTTTTTGTTAGAGAACTGTGGGAAGATTTCATCGTTGCAAATTTGAAATAGCAGAAAATTTTTTCACATGTAATATACCCAATGCTGTACCGTACCACCACTCTTTAATGAGTAGAGGATATCGGACTTTAGTTTACAGGTATTTATTCTCTCCCTTAGTTTCTTTTGAAGTTCTTAATGTGCTAAACAATTAGAAATGTTATTTCTTGACTTGAAGAGGTAAATGTTTTTCATTATCTTGTGGTGCTAACAGTGGTGACCATGATGTAAAAATCCCATTCTTCAGCACGTTGGCATGGATAAGATCTCTCAACTTTACTGTGTTAAAACCTTGGCATTCATGGAAGGCAGGGGATCAAGTTGCAGGGTAAGTGGTTAATAAACTTATTACCGTAAAATAATTTTTTTTATATGTTGATATCATAATTTATGCCCACATTTGAGTGGCACACACGTCATGCATTATATAACATATTATTCAGTGGATCTCTTGACTAAAGATTAGCTCCTTGTCCTTGTTGCTCCTCGTTTAGTACAACTACTCTAACCAAACATTCTTTGGTCTTGGAACATTCCACGGTTATGGGTTATGCTTGTTTCTCCTTTGTGAACAGTGTTAATCAAGAATTTTGATGCTTAATTATATAAGATTAAGTTATTGCTTTTTTAGAATGGTAAGATTAAGTTAGTTGGCAACTATTGCAAAGCAAGTTTAATGTTGTAAGCTTGAAAGATTTATAGGTCAGAGCTCTTTTGACATGAATTGGAGATAAAAAGCTAGAGGATGGATTGGAACTTTGCATTCTCCTTGCGTGACCTTAGTTGAAGTGCTAAAATTTCTAAGAAGCAAAGGCAACGGGGAAACTCAAGACTATAAATATTATGTTTGTCAATATATTAGGCTTATTTATAGTCAAAACATTGTAAGGTTAATCTTGTCATTTGAAGGTAGGAATGGATGCTTGAGGTCTATGTCGACATTAGCTAGTGCTAAGCTTAGTATAGAAACACCTGGGATTACAACTGCATTGCTCTAGGTTGATTTGTGGATATGTCAACCCAGGATCTACAGGTTACCTCAGGCCCTCCTTTGAGTCTTCCTTGTAGAAAGGATTCTTGTTTTTATTGCAATTAGGAGTCAAGTCGACCTAGGCGATGCAGTTGTATTAGTCACATCACTTTTACACATGATAACATCATTTACTTTGGAAGAGTAGGATTTTTTGTGCTTTATATTTTTCATTTTACTAATGACTCATATTTATGTGGTTTGTTTGGAGCAAAAAATAAAGCTGAAGGCAACCAAAAATAAGATCTTGGAACTATTATGAAGGAGCTTGCAATTATAGACTTCATGGTAATTTTTCCCTATTTTTGTGTTGAACGCTTGAACCCAGTTTGCAAGTAATTTGGGGAAAAGGTGAAGGGCATTTTAGCCTTTGGACTAATTTTTGTTGTTGCTCTAGTGGGGTGGTAGCCCCTTCCCTTCTCTTCCACTTCCCCTTTATTTTGATGGGCCCAATTGGAGCTACTGAATTGACCAAGCAAATTGGTTAGGTACAAGCAATAACCTTTCATTGTTCAAATCTTAAGAATGAAAAAATATACACAACGAAAGAAAACAAATACAGTTAGAAAAAATGAGGGACAATGCATAATGGTTTGACTCAAACTCAAGTCTAGTCCACTCCCTTTTATTCTTCCTCTGGGGTTCTACTATTTTAAGTTAATTTTGGCTAAGCTCAATTTTTAGTACAAGAAGAAAATCTATGGCTTTTTGATCGAAAGGAACAAACCAACTCAACCTTTTCACAGGGGACAAGGTTCAATCCCTTGATCTTTTTCACCGAGGACAAGAAACAATTTTACCTAACTTTTTATTTAGGAATAAATTAAAAACTCTTCTACGTGTAGGGATACTCAAAGCAAAAAAGGTTTGGAAAATTACAATGATCCTTATGGGTCATATAAGAAATAAGATCAATTTAAAATATTACAAGGTGTCCTATGTACAAGTAATTCAATTTAAATTTCTGGAGAAAATATGAAATCTTCTTTCTTATATGACTGAAATCAGGATTTCAAAATCAACGAAAGAGAATATTAGAAAACTCAATGAAATATTTTAATATGATTTAAAATTAGGTAAATGAAAACTTTCAATAATTTTCTTGAAAATAATACTAGAAAAAGTGCTGAAAATTTTTTTGTTGATGTAATTTTAGGGTAAAAACTTGTAAAAATTTTTAAGTTTTCTGAAACTTGTGTGATTTATAAAAATTAAAAATAAATGAACAAATAAAAAATTACATAGAAAAATATGTTCATAAAAAAATTAAAAAAAAAAATCTCAGATGAAGTAGAGACCCTTAAAAACAAGTGGTAAAAATTTTAGATTGTTTGAAACTCAAATGAGTAATTTGAAAATCCAATAAGCTTTAAAGAAAAATTGATTTCAAAAGATAAAAGAAAATATCTATTTAAAACACATTCGAAGATTCAATAGCTTCCAAGAATCGACTCTCAGCAGTATGAATAGAAGATTTGGGCATAAGGGGAGAAGTTTTTAACTGAAAAATAAAAGAGCTTTGGAGTTTTAGTTTGCTAAAAACTGATGTTAACTCAAATTTTTCTCTTATTTATAGATGAAGTGAAGGGCATTGGTAATTTAGGTATCAGAGTATTTTAGTGACTTAATTGAAGACAAAATCAGCTATTTAACAAAACTAGCTATTTAGTTGATTTTAAAGAGTAAAAAGAGGAAGTAAGGATTAAGTAAGATTTACTTAGATTTTCGTTGAAATTCAAAATAACGAGTTTTGATTGAGTTGAAATTGATTGACATCTTGCTCATCATGTGAAAATAATTTGAATAAAATTTACATATAAACTTTTGATAAAATTTTTATTTGTTATATATATTTGTAGAACATATTTTATCATTTAAAGTTCAAGTGATTCATTAACGGGTAAATTTATTGGTCAAATTGAATTGAGCAAAAACTTTCAAATCTCTGAAAATCAAAGAAAACATGTCATTAAACGATTGTCTTGTGTGATTTAAAATTTCTTGAAATCTTAATTCACCCAAAAATAGAAAAAATAAAAAATTATTCGAAAGCCAATAAAATCACGAGATACATTTAATTATTTTAGATTTCTTGAAATAAATGAGTTACGAATTTCTTGTATTTACATGATAGTTTAAAAGTTTAGAGCAAATGCATTTTTAAAGTTGACAACTTAATTTGAAGTACTTTTGAAGGTGTATCAACTTGATTTCTTCTATCTTGAGCTATGTCCATCTTAACGTGCATCTTTTCTGATCCTGTAGAGTTTAGGTGTAATATGTACTAATATATAGAAAGTTAGTTGAGTATATTATTATTGACGTGCTTTTTATTATCAAATTTGATATGGGTTCAACATTGAGTTCTCTCCTTCGCTTATTGCCGCACTCGCGGTTGTTGTTCTAGCAAGCAAAGTCGCATAGTCTCATATCCTTCCACTCTTCTTGTACGATGAACCCTAGATCCGCATTTTAACCCTCTTTGATACTGATGAGGTCTCTTCTCAAATTTTCATCTAGATCATATGATACTTTTCTGCTACTCACAAGTTGTTTATATTCAAAAAATCAAGTTTTTTTTAAGTCTGAATTATTATTAATATTAGTATAGTGTTTGACATGTAGTGTCGTGTCCTATGTTATAGAAAATTGTCATGTTGCTGTGTTGTGTCCTTCTGTCCTCGTTTTGGTATTTGTGCTTCATAGCTCTTCGGGAATTTGTTCTTCAGCTTAGTTATTTATCCTTAATGTTCTTTGAGGTTTGCTTTGTCTCTTATATAGTCAACAAGTTGTTCATGGGACTTTGCGAGATTCTGTTGGGATTCACGTGGTATTACCCTCTTAAAACCTAAGCTTTATTCTCTATATTGTCTTTCATAAAGTTTCTTTTTGCCTCCCTAGTTATTTCTGGCACCCGAGACTTCTTTCGATCCACTGAGGTGATTCGCTAATCATTTCGTCTTATCCAACAATTGCAGAAACTCAGAATTTTGCTTTCTTCATTATGAACCATTTAGTCGATTTTGGTTTTCGACCTTCATGCAGATGCAAATTGGCTTCTTAGCCCCTTTTTAAGTGGTCTTCATTATGCGCTTGAGGATTGTGTCATTTTCAAGTGGCTTTTTTCACCCTACCGTCAAATCTCTGATGAATGAGTGTACTTGGGTCTCGTAGTGATGTAACCCTATCTTAATAAATGATGATTAGATGAAACATAACTACTAATGACATTCAGATATTGGCTCGAACAAAGAACTAGAGGAAATTTAGCAATTAAACCATGAGTAAGTCAAGTTCTAGGTATAAACATATAACCAACTAATTTTGAGGGGTAAAATCAGTGAAGTTTAGTATTCATCCACAAATATTAACATGTAAATGAGGTTCTTCAAACCTAGGCAATCAATGAAGAAAACCCATGGAACAAGCCACGAACTAAACCAAATTTAACATTCAAATGAGCACTTGGTTCAATCAGCATTCCAAGGTGGACTAAGGAGATAATAAAATTAATATTTATGCTTGGGAACACAGAAAAGTGGGAAGATAAGGTTACGGGGAGAGGATTTTAGAGAGATAACTAGAGTGCAAAGGCTCACTCCATGGGATGATTTGAATCAACGATGACGGTGATGACGAGGACAACAGCGGCGGCGGCTGCGGTTGCGAACATGGCGATGGTGGCTGTAACAGCCCCTGGAATGACGGTGACAGCTAGGGTTTCGGCGGCGATTGCAACCAAGCAGGCTGTGGTTACTGAGTAATTTTGCGTTTCTTGAGATAATTAATGTGTGTGACCTGAATTGTACCCACACATGATGAAAGAATAATCATGTGAACTCTGTCATTATCTTGGACTTATGTGGAATAAGCTGGATATTTTTAATTATCAATCTATTATGTCGAAGATGCAGTTATATCATCATTGAGTGGTTGATAGGTTTTCAAGGTAATCCTCTCTCACATCCTTTTGGGATTGGAAGTGGAGGTATGGGTGCATCATATCATTCATCAAGCGTATGAAGGCAGTTGATATGTTGCATTGGTCGAATGACATCATCAACCACTTGTCGAGGCTTTGCTTTGTCATGAGTGCCTTCTTCCTTCTTCCACATATCATCTTTCCTATGATTGAGTGGCATAGAGCGACATACGTGCCTAATAGGCCAATCCTATTGGCTTTTCAGTGGCCTTCTTGAGTTCTTGAAGAGATTGCCTGGTAAGGAGTCGTGAGAGGGCTGTTGATCCAAGTGTAAGAGTCGTCGGAGAGAGGCAGGTGAGGGGCTCCTATGTGGATGAGTAATCATGACCAATGTGCATGTGACCATTTGTGCATGACCACTCATTGCGCACATGCAACCGTACGTACACATGTGGGAGTTGTGCGCGCGTAGCCTTCTGTGCGCAACCGTTTGCATATGTGGGCTCACAAGAGAAGAAGGATGCTTTCGAGCGAAGCTGGATGATAAAAAAGAATTGCAAAAATTTGCTCTGGCTATAGCTCGGGACGATGGTACGAGGTTATTGTGAAATGCAAACAATAAACAGAAGTGGGGTTATCGAGAGGACTTTGGGAAGAAAGTAGGGAAGAAGATGAAAAATTGGGATGGTTTTTTTATAAGATAAATAAGCTATTTGTGGATTCTCACTTAAGGTCAATCATACTCTTCTCTATCCAGGATATCGATTCTGTAATTCGAATTTTGGTTAGCACTCAAAAACTTAAGTCTTATTCCATTCATCATCACTGATTTATTATTATAATGCTAGGCAACCACTTTTATAGAGATCTCAAAACATGAAATAGATTATATAAATAAATGCTTAAAACAAAATGCCAAATATTCCCTAAACAAATACTGACTATACTTTATTACAATAAAGATGAAATTAGCTCAATTATGGTGAGTCTTCATTTCTGCTAAACTTGCTTTGAATGTCACTAAATCAAACATGTATGCATGCGGCTAATATGAAGAGCTCCAATTAATCTTTAATCGACTTAAATTTGAATTTTAATTCAGCAATATGATCTCATCTTGACTGTTGAATACAAAATCATCTTTTTATGACACCTTGAATAGTATCCCCACCAATGGGCTTCAGATGCTTGATATTGACCAGTGATCATATATCCATGTATGTCGATAGCTCAAGTTTATATAGCATTTTATCCCACCTTAAGGATTGAGAATTAGTTGTACCTAATACATTTGACTTCTTTCATGATGCCTTTGAGTTTGTCCTTGCTTAAATGGAGCCATACGAGGTCTTCTTACTTTCTTGTTCTTTCCACACATTATTAGTCATGGTGCTGCTTGTAGCATTGTCACGGCTAGGCTCCTTAGTTCTCTCAATATCTCCATCGAAAATGAAGATATGATGAGGATAGCTCATTCCTCCTTTGAGTTTTTGTGGCCAAGCTTGTTCTCAATTTTCACAATGTCTTCATTTGAAATAAAAATAGAATAGACAACTCATTCGCCTAAATTGTTATCACATTCATGTCCTTCATTCTTCTTAATGTCTTTATAAAAACACCAGCTCATTTGATCGAATCATTTTTATGGTCAAGTCCCTACTCGATCTTCTTAATGTCTTTGTTAAATACACTTTTAAAATCTTTATCTTCAAATTCAAAGTTGGGATTTAAGTAGTGCTTTTCAGTTAATTGATACACACATTGGCACCTCTTCATACTTGGGTTTTTGATATCCCAAACCCATGCACAATACTGTCTCGAACATTTGGCGAGCTTATGTTATTAATGTTTGAAATGATCCTGCATCTGGTTCATACATGTATCATTTGCTACAAGACAATTAGGCTGGTTTAGTGAATATCTCGATAGAAGAAGTGCTCTATGGGATAAGCCTTGTTCGTCCCTATTGCTCCTTGCTCGGCTCAACTACTCTAACCTGACACATGTCCCTTGTTGGACTTTTCTTGTTCTTATGTTTATCTTCTCAAAGACGAGCTCTAGATCGTCAGGCTGCACATCTGTAAAACTTCTTCATAAATGGACGCATGGCAACCATGCAAAGGAAGCAGCTGCAACAAAGAAGGCCTAGCATTGAATATAAATAGGCATGACTTCAGGAAAGCTTGCCCAAGCAGCAAGGCTAGGTCCAAGACATGTATAAGAACCTCTTATGCTTCCTCATCAATCATGTAGCGCTTACAGGGAACCATATAATATAGCGGACTTCTCTCTCATCTCTAAGCTCCATGCTAACTTCTCTGTTTTCGACTTTTCCTATGTTATATTTATATTTTACTCAATTTCTAGTCTAAATATACGGTCATTTGGATGCTAACTCATCAGGCTGCCAATTTTTTACATCAATAATACATGAAACTGAATTGAAGTTAATTTTATTGGATCTTTGATACTTGTCATGAATGGCTCCTCAGGTATGCGACTTTGTTCTCAAACAACTTGACTTTTACGACGATTAAGGTACTGGATACTACAACCTTTCATCCCAGCACTATTCGGAAAACTCTTACTGCATGTGTGCTGATATTTCTGGAATGGTTGCAGGGCGGCAGTCATATGGCGGCTGGTAAAATGCCTATGCAATGCTTTGTTATGTTTGAGAGGTGGAGTTCCTACCAAGCTCTCTGATATCTGTTTATCATAAGATCTGAGCAAGAAATATCGAGTGATTCTTAATTTAATGTTTTATTCTCTAATTTATTAGGAATGCTACTAAATTTTATGTTTATGGTGTCTTTAATCGATCAGATTAATATTGGCATCTGCATTTGGTACCTTGATAATCGAAGGTCGTCGTGAGGAAGTTTTAGACTTCAGTTTAGAAATGCATTTCATTCTCTATTAAAAATAAATATACATATCAGCTTATAAGATTGATTTTTTCATATTTACCTATAAATTTTTAAATTCATTTTAGTCATTGAGATCATGATTTTATGTTAGATTAGTCCTTTCATTTTTATATATTTTAATTTTTTTGTTAGTAGTTTTGCATTTTTGTTAGCTTTTTCAACTAAGGGATTGAGATAATCTTACCTAAAATAAAACAAATGTGTAGTCTTATATGGCATTTAGGAAGGCAAATATGTAGAGCTTAGGTAATTACTTTTAAATATAATTTAGTAATATTTTTAGTAAAATATAATTACTTAGTAAATTAATTTATTCTTTCTGAAAAAGAGATGAAAGTATAAGAGTAATGTAAAGATTTTGAAAGTATATGGATCAATGAATAAATTTTTTTTTATTTTTATAAAATTTGATGATCCAATATGTACTAAATATATCAATAAATGAAGCTCGCTGATTATTAAAGATAAAATAGGTAGAAAAGTTCTAAAGAAAATTAAACTTCATGAGCTATAAAAAAAAAATTTTTTTAGGCCACAAAAAACAGTAATTTTTTGGTTCAGCTGAACTATTCGGCCTCCCGTTAGGCTGTTGTGTATGTATTTTGGGTGGACCTTTGTATACTTGACGGCTAGTGATTAAGGATTAAATATTCGTATGACCGGCTATTACTTCAAAATCTTTACTATTTATTTTCAATAAGCTAAACACATGGGATCAACAAATCCCTTCATAGAGTCGAGGTTTGATGAAGGACCTTGAAGTCTATTTTTTGTTTTTTTGATAGAAGATGGACCGTGAAGTTTGACTTCAAACTATTATTTTTCTCTAATTTCATATTTTCATAGAATTCTATATACTTTGTGATATTTTTTATTATTTCTTGCAACTAGAACAACTCACACTATAACATGAGGGTAGATTTGGAAGACATTAAATAACCTTCTATAGGATGAAAATTATGGGTGACAATTTTTGAATTGATCCTTGACTTAAATTGATTTGATTTAACTCGGTGTGGATCGTGTTTATATAGGTATGAGTCATAAGTCGGTAAACTTAGCTTTTATATGTCTAAGAGGACCTAAACTCACTTATATCCTAGATATGCAATGAAATTATCGCTAAAATGTGTAATACATGTGTTCTGTACGAACAGATTGAGTGTTTAAAAGTAAATTATCAGTTAAATATAAATTTAAAAATTAAGCCCCTACTATTTTTAGAAATGCACTTTAAAATACAATAATTTTTTTTTTGGATAGCATGGAGAGATTATTTTTGATAGACCATCAATCATGCTTGGATTATCATAGTCAATATATTTTTTTTTTTTGAAGTTATAATCAATATATAAACATGCACATATATATATATATACACATATATATACAAATTAATTACAGTTGTTTTTACTTTTTGTAGTGTTTAAATTTCAAAAAATAAAAATGTTAAAAAGGACACAAAATGCTAAGCAATGAAAAATGTTGTAACATTGTACCTTACACAATATAAACTTTTTTTTATTTTTTTTATTTATTAGTAATAATGACATAACTCTAGGCCTCGTTTGGTTCGAGCTTTTTTTTAGACATGAAAAAAAAAAATATTTTTTAAATTTAATGGAAGAGAAATTTATTTTACTATTAGAAAATATGTAAAATGTGAAATACTTTTAATTCTGATATTTGTATTTGTATTAGATGTGAAATAAAGTTGATTTTTATACTTGAAATTTGTGTTGGGCAAAAACTCCCCTCGAACCAAACGAGGCCTAAAGGCCTTAGAGTAATTTATCCTATTAGTAATAGTAATAATAATAACTCCGGCAATATTAAAATTTATAATAATAATAATTGTTATAATGATAGAAATATTAACAACAATAATGCTCGTTACTAGCAACAATGATCTATTGTCAAAGGAGTTTGATCGCAACGAGATTAGCCTACTGCTACGTAATAAGTTTATTGGCCCATCACTGAAGTGAAGGAGTCTAATCGTATCCCCTCAGATGAATGAGTGGTGAACATACTCGCATTTGATAAAAGAAGTGATGCTCACTTTATTTGTTAATGAAGATAGTGTACCTATGTGCTTGCCAAACCCTCCTGCCAAAAGAATAAAACTAAGATACTTGACCAATACCTAGCGAGAATCTGTCTACAAACTACCACTAGAACTCACTAGAGAGAATGAAACTCTCAAAAATTTCAAGTATCCGAGCACCTCAAGAGCAGCATAGCCTTTTAACGAATCAAGAAAAAATATGTCATTGAGCATCTCGAGTACTCTTGGGGTCAAGAACCTACAATTGGTCAAACATTTTGAGTCAATACTACAGACTTCGTCAATAATAAACCTGATAAATACTTTCAGCACCCAGAGATTGACTAGGGGATCAAGTATGAGAAATAGACCAATACGCAACGAAGTACTGCTAATTAATGCTATACATTTTATACAATACGGTGGGATAAATAAAGTAGATTAGTAATATGTATATATATGTGCATTTACATGTATTGCTCCATTTTATTCAAGCTTCTTAGTAACATAGAAGTTTCCTTTTTTCAATTTCTTTACCTACTTTTCCTCTTCTTTTGGCCAACATGAGAATAAAGAGAGTTTCCATGATTATGCGAGCAAGAATTTTAACCAGCCTCTGTGCCATCACATATGTTTTGGCAATATTTTTTAAACAATGATTAATTGTACATATGGAGTGGTGAATGTAAACAAGTAGGATTATAAGAGAAAAAGAGAGAGAGAGAAAAAAAAGAGGGCTCTTACAAGATGCCAATGTAGGAGAGTTGAGGAGGAAGTAGACACTAATTAAGTGGTCAGATGTATTACTGAGGAGAATAACGAGCTGAGCAGGCGGTCGGAACCAAACAATCGAATCATTGCCAAATAAGGAGATAATCTAGACGTAGAACCTTTCCCCCATTATAAATATTAGTATTTTATAAAGGTGGAGAATATGGTCTTCATTAATGCAGAGGGACTTCTGTAGTATGGCAGGTTGCACAGCTAAACCATTTGTGCAACCAACTCACTCTTCATTAAATGTAATCACCTCTCCTCATCCTATCATCTAGTCATCATATCGTATGAGCATGACTACAAAACTAGCTGGCTAACGATCGTAAGCCAGGAGGTGAGTTCGATATCCTATTCAGTTACTCTGTTCAGCTATAATTATGCAACCATTCCCAAATCATTCGTCTTTAGTGACCAAATTTGACTGGACTTTTTCATTGTTCGAGAATTATGTTTGAGGTTAGTCAATGAATTAGGTCTGATGTCATTCACATATCAGTTTAAGCTAACGTGGCACATATTGTCCTCAACAATAAAAGAGAAAATCACTTATCTGAAATCATACGTATCTAGTACCCCCATTAAAAACATTAATAAATCAATAAATAACACGTTAGATGCGATGATCATGTCACATAATAGCAAATATTACTTACTATTTTATAAGTTTTATGAAACATAGTAAAACCCTCACCAAACCATACCAATGTGACTAAATAGGAGAGTTTTTTTTTTTTTTTTGATATTAAATAGGAGACTAATTAGGTGTGGAAGTGTAAGATCCAATCTCAGCACTAATATTTAATTGCATTATTACACGTGACGAGCACTTAATTAATGGGATGAGTCACCTGAACTGTGGGCTGTATTTCAGTAGTTTTAAAAAATTATTATAGTTTAATTTAAGTATAGATATATGCATTTATTATATATATAT
>JAEMOT010004288.1:30729-102221 GCA_019297695.1 Apostasia ramifera
ATATATATATATATATATATATATTTGTGTTTGTTCATAAGCTTACCATATACAGCTATGTTGGTTGTAAAATCAATTTCATGTAGAGATGAAAGCAACCCGGGAGTCAAATAATACCACCACAAATGAGCTTCAAAAGGTCTGAACTCCTCCTAAACATCCAACTATTAAACTAAATGTTGATGCGACAGTAAACGATAAAAGAGGAAGGTTGGGGGTTGGAGTGGTCGCTAGGACCTCCACGGGAGAAGATATTGCATGCCTTTCAAGTAACATTCATGGGCCTCTTGAGCCAACACTCGCAGAATATTTGGCGATCGAGCAAACATTTATTTTAGCCGAGAAGATCAAAGCAAGCAACATTTGGATAGAGAGTGACTCCTTGGAAGCTATTGAGCTAATTTAGGATACTGGGGAGGACCTTTCCATCATTCGCCCTCATCTAAAGGCAATAAAGGATTGCATGAAGTTGTTGAGTAATAGTATTATCACTCACATCCGACGGGAGGGTAATAGAGCAGCACACACCTTAGCCCGATACGCACTTCATATAGAGACTCAGAAAATGTGGTTTAAGAAAGCTCCGTGTTTTATTCAAGCCATTATTAGAGAAGAAATACTCATGTGTAAGATGGACTCTCAGTGTAGTTCTGTTTTTTCTTAAGTTTGTTGCACCCTGAAGGATTTTATCAAAAAAAAAAAAAATCAATTTCATGTAAAATAAAATTAAATTTAAGAGATTTATAAAAAATGTGGAATAAAATTAATTTTTAATATTTAAATTTAAAAAAAATTATATATATTACTCATAAAGTTGAGTTTTTACTCATTTCACTCTTAGGCCCTCTTTGGCAATGAGCTAAAAAAATATGGCTAAAATTAGTCATGACTAAAATCTTAAATTTATTTTAAAAAAATTTAAAAAATTATTTTATATCTTATCTCACACAAATTCCAATATTAAACAATCACTTTATTTCACATCCAACACAATTCTCAATAAATCAATCAACTTTATTTCACATCCTACACAATTTTTAATATAACTAATTTACTTTATTTCACATCATACACATTTTTTAAAAATGACTAAAAATTCTAACTAAATCTTCTATTTTTTTTTTATTACCAAACAGAGTCTTAAAATTAGATATTTATATTTGCCAGTTGCCACTCTATATTTTAAATATATAATTACAAATATCACCCAAATGTAACGATAAATGATTAAATTTTTATCTCCTTCAACAAGATAAATTGTTAGATCTCTCCCTATTTGGAGGATGGGATGACAAGCGGAAATATTTAATTTAGGTGTGAAATAAGTAAAAAGCTTAACTTTAAGGTATTGCTTGGTTTGAATTTTTTTTTATCCAACACAAATTTTAATTATAAAAATTAATATTATTTTACATCTAATACAAGTATGAATATTAGAATTAATTTTATTTCATATTTTGCACACTTTCAAGCATTAAACTAAATTTTTTATTCATTAAATTTATAAAATAAATTTTTTTTTATCACAAATTCAACCCTTGAACTAAATGAGGCACAAGAATGACATTCATAAATCTCCCTTAAATTTATATATAAGTAAAATAAATATAAAATAGTAATATAAATATTTTTTGAAGGAATTTTGAAAATTTTAGGTTGCATTCAAATAACTTTTAGCCAAAATATATTGTAAAAAGTATTTGAATAAAACAACATAGTCCTAACAATTAGCTCACAAAGTTTTAGAATATTTTGAGCTAGTTACGACGATTGTATATCATTTTACCAATTATTGTGATATACTTTTTGAAAAAAATATTTTAATGAAAGTATACAGAACTTTTTTTAGGTCCTGTTTGACACGAGAACTAAAATCAAGATTGAAATAGTACTAATTTAAAAAACAGCAATAATAATAAATTAATTAATTTTTTAAATTATTTTACACAAATTTTAATATAAAAATATTATTTTATTTCATATACTCAATAATTTTTAATAAAAATATGAACTTTATTTCACATTCTAAACTAAAATATTAGAATAAAATATTTTGGTGTAGGATGTGAAATAAAATTTATATTTTTATTGAAAATTATTAAATATATGAAATAAAATAATTTTTTTATATTAAAATTTATATAAAATGATTAAAAAAATTTATTTATTATTATTATTATTTTTTAGAGTAATATTATTTTGATTCTTGCACCAAATACGACCTTACTTTAGAATCACAAGTTTTTCTGTAATTTTATAGTTCAAATACAAATACAAAATATATTCTAAATATTATGAAAAAAAATGTACTTTTTTTCTCAATAAAAATTTCAACAGTAAAAATTAATTTTATTTCACATCTAACACAAATACAAATATTAAAATTAATTTTATTTTATATTTTACATACTTTATAATATTAAATTAATTTTTTTATTAAATATATAAAATAAAATATTTTTTTCTTATTTAAAATTTAATTCTTAAATTAAAGACAACCTAAATATATTTATAACACGCGCAACATGATTGAAGCAGCAAATATTAAAAAAATCCTTGTAGGTGTAAAAAAAAAAACCCTACCACGTGCTCATTTATTGTCTTTTCTCCAGATACAGAAAAAAAAATTGCCACGCCAACGTTTACAAAAGGAAAATTTTGCCTCACCTACTTCGGGCTCATTCTATTTTATTTTTGAAAGATTTATACCGAAGTTATTTTAATTATTAAATATATATATATNTATGTGTAAATTTATAAGTTCATAATGGAGACTTTTATCTCACTAAATTAAACTTAAAATAATAAATAAATATAATTGATATATAAAATAAATAGTATTTGAAATATAGTGTTAAAGCTTGAAATTTAATTTTTACTATAAAAATAATTTAGGATATTAGAGTTAATATTTTGAATTATAAGTTATAATTTTAAAATTTAGGACGTAAAGTATAAGATTTTAATGTAATATGTATTTTAATAATAAGATATATAAATTTTTATATTTAAAATATCTGTGCGTAAATGTCCCATTATTTTTTTTGCCATGTTTCTCATGGGCCGGGCCAGCAAATGCCGTAAACATACATCTTTCAAAAACGTGATGGAATCGGATTTATATTTTTTGGCAAAAAAAGTCGTCGCTTCTCATTAATGTCATATTTTTTTTTTTTGAACTAATATTTCTTTTTTTTTTGAAAGATGTTTTTAATGTCAATATTTCTTTTTTTTTTTTTTTGATAGATCTTATGTCATATTTCATGAGAAAAATAATAAAAAGTGGAGCACTGCTCATTGTGATCCATTCAGTTCTTTCAACTTCCAGTCTGAGCAACGTTCCTCGCTTCCCAATCTCCTTCTCTCTGCACGATCAACCATGTCTACCGGCATCCGGAGCGCTTTCCCGGAGCTAATTCTTCTCCTCCTACTACTCTTCTGTGTAGTGCCTTGCTTCCTGTCTTCTGCACGGCACAATGTCACCTATATCCCCGGCTTCGACGGAGAACTTCCATTCCGGTTAGAGACAGGGTGAGGGTTCTGCGAATCCTTTTTAGTCGCGGTTCCTTTTCATGAAAGATTTATTGGTTTTTCATGGCGTCATCGTGGTTTATTAGTTCATCTTGACGAAATTGATTCATTCCTATATTGCTTCTTTTGTGGGAAAAGCTATGTGACGGTTAATGAGGAGACGGGCGGCGAGCTTTTCTACTACTTTGTGGAGTCGGAAAGGAACCCTAGCGAGGATCCCCTCATCCTCTGGCTCAATGGCGGCCCTGGCTGCTCAGCCATCAATGGCTTGACCGTCGACATGGGTCTGCTCTCTCTCTCTCTCTCTGTCTCTCTCTCTCTCTCACATGTGTGTGTGTGACATGCATTTTCTATATGGAAAGCGACCTCCTTGTCAGCAGGGGATTAAATCCCCTGACCATTACCCTGATCTCTGTGGAAAGAAATCAGTTCTCTAGCGGTGCTAATAATGGAGATGATCGATGTGGTTCATCCACATACCCGCCCTTTACTCCGTGTATGATGATTGACTAGAGTCTTGCGTTATTAGGGTGTATAATTAAGCACAACCTAGTCTAAGCTTTGATTTGCTTATCCTATGGCTAAGCCTTCAATATTCTAACATCTTCTTTTGCTGCTAAGCTTGTGTCTGCTTGATGCTGCATCCTGAAACAGCTGTAAGCATTTTAAATTTGGATAGGCGGACCAGTGCGTCGTAAACCTTCTTTTGTAGTTATATGTCTTTAAAGTGAAATTAGAGTGTTCCACATCTATCATGTAATTCCCATCATTTAGAAACTTTAGAGGCAACTTACATCGCCTAGAAATCTTTTCCATGTGAATATTTTATGAACCTTGATGATTCCTTTACATTGTATCAGTTTACACGTGCATTTTCAGGACCAATCATATTTAATGTTGAGGATTTTGATGGCAAGTTGCCCACTTCACATGCTAATCCTTATGCTTGGACAAAAGTAAGCAATTTAGTACAACCATTTAATCGTGTTTTTGCAAATTCTGTTACACCAATATTTCTTATGTTTGGGATTTTTTGACTTTCCAGATTGCAAGCATGATTTTTTTGGATTGGCCTATCGGGACTGGATTCTCATACTCAAAAAATGCTAATGATTATTTTAGTGACGATGTTAATGCTACCAGATCTATCCACAAATTTCTTAAAAAGGTGAGGTACACATTTTGGCTCTCCTCTTTGCATAATAATCACTGATTATGTTGCATCTCATGTATAGTTTTCTTGTTGTTAAATCTATAGTTACCAATTGACTTAAAGGGTCAAGCTTACAAGTATGACCTTTTAATAATTTTATATTCCTAAATGCCTCCTTTCACATAAGAAAATTTCTTTGCAACCTAGATTTAATTCAACACAAGTCTGTTTTCTTTTTAATCTACTGGGAGAGATAATTGACATGCTAAGTCCCTGATTACTAATGAACTTAAAAGCTCACCAGGAATAATTTTATATTCTTCCTAATTACTTACAGTAATGTATTTTTCCTATGAGAATTCGAACATTTAGTCACATACTTTTCCTTGGTACCAATTTGGTTAAACATATATGAAACTTGATCTTGGATCAGACATGTTAGAAAAAATATTTTTAACCTATGTTGTATCCTTTTTTATGGTTCTCATAAGGATATATGTTTCTAATGTTTAGTGGTTTCTTGATCATCCAAGTTTCCTCTTAAACACTTTCTACATTGGTGGTGATTCATATGGTGCAAAGATTGCAGTGCTTGCTGCATACGAAATAGTTGAAGGTGAATTCATTGCAAATTTCATATTTTGGTCATCCATTATATTGTTGGATGGTTATTTAAACCTTTTGCTGGATTGCAGCAAACAGAAGAGGTCAACTGCCATTAGTAAACATCAAGGTATGCTACTTATCAAAAAAAAAAAAAAGAAAACATCAAGGTATGCTCTCAATTAGACCTAACTCAAAAAGTTCTTCTTTGCTCAAGCCCGACCCTAGCACGAGTTTCTAGCTTGCTCTTGGCCGCTAAACTCGTTCAATAAAATAATCAGGCCACCAAGCCCGCGTAGATACTGTTAATACTTTTTTCTTAATTTGATAATTTTTTATGATTTACATATATTATTTATTTAATTATAGTAATTAATACTAAATAGTTCATTCTAGCAATAATTATTTCCTTTTTTATAGTTTGTATAAAGATAACAATTTAATTTATTTAATTGGTTTAATTTTTAAAGTATAAAATACAAATTTTTGTGCTCCATAAAATAAAAATTAAAATCTATATTAAGATAATTTAATCACGTTATAAGTCATGAAATGTTTCATCTCTGATTTGAATTTTGGTGTTAAAATATTTTTTTTTTTCAATAGCGAACCGAGCAAGCCTGGGCTTGGCTAAAAACTAAACCCCAAACTTGCTCTGAGATTTTATTGAGCTTGGGCCTAAAAGCACGATATCAATTTATAGGCTTTTATTTTTGTCCAAGCCCACCCAAATAGGTATCAGGCTTGGACGGCCCGACGGGCCACTTTCCCATTGACCAAGTCTACTCTCAATGCAAGAGTATTATCGAACTCTACAAATTTACGCTTTGCTTATTCGCATTATTCTTTTATCTATATATAAAAAGTTCAATGTTTTTCTTTGTTCTCCAAGCTAAAAATTTCACCAGATAAACTATAAACTGAGTGGGTGCCTCTAAATTCAAATACAATAAGCATTCCAGCTAGTAATTTAATCTGTTTTGACATGGATCTAGGGCTATATTGTTGGCAACCCAGCAATAGAAAACCCATCAACAGGCAGTAACGTTGATAGCGTCACTCAAGTTGCTCATGCTTATGGATTAGGAGTTTTGTCAAGAGAACTTTATCTGGTGTGTTTTTTGGACTTTCTTTGCTATTTATTGTGATCATTTCTAGAATGTACTTGTTATCAATAAATTGGTTTTTAGCAACTTTTGATGTTAAGATTATTTGTTGTATTTTCAGCAAGTAGTGAGGGACTGTGCTGGAGAGAACTTCAAGGCTCCTATGAATGCTCTATGTGCTAAACATCTAAACACCATTAATGGGGTTAGCAATGTGCTTTTTTCAAATATACTTATAAATAAATCACAAACAAAGCTAGCACCCATATGTTCTTTTTAAGATAAAACTGATATATGGCCTATATGTTCAGTTTATTGCTGAAATCAATATCTACAGTATATTGGATCCCCTCTGTGACGATGAACCTCCAAGTCTAAATGAGAATTCAATGGCTAGGTCTCTAAAGGATAACTCTGCAGAGAACCTCAATTCATCATCATCAGATCCTGATATTAGTTGTATAGCTAAGTTCTTTCACTTACTCCTATACATCATTGCATTTGCTAAATTTTTTGAGAGTTTTTTCTAATAATTTGAATGGGTATTGCATGCAGACTGCTGAACTTCTCATCAACTATTGGGGGAATCATCATCTTGTTAGAGAAGCCCTCCATGTCAGGGAGGTAAGAATCACTAGCTTTCATCTCATGTTTCTTTTATTGAAAATGTACATGTGTAATGTCCCACATTATTAGTTCAATAAGTGTGGTGTTGATGCACAAGTGGTGGCTGTTACTCATTTTACTAATATTTTGGGATATAGGTATCTATTAAATTATGTATTGGGCACGACTTGAGCTAGATAATATTTTTTTTCCTAACAAGTGGTATCAGAGTCAATAGTTCGACTGGTATCAAGTCGTATATTCATGTGTTCCCAAGTGTTTCCTAGATTAATCAAGCTAAAGTGAAACCTATGAAGCACCGATACTTCATGAAGCCTAATGTGTCCGTATCGTATCCGTATCAGATACCGATACTCCCCTATACTTCACCGATACGTATCTGATACGCCACATGACTTATCAATTTTTATTTTTATTTTTTAAAAATTTGATATTTATCCGATACTTTCCCGATACTTATCTGATACTTCCAAATATTTTTAATTAGAGAAAAAAATGTTAAAACATTCGATTCGGTGTACACAATAAAAAATAAAAAATATTTCATTCATAAAACACAACTTATGTATATATTTAGACGTTTAAATTGAGAGAAATATAGCGGGCTACGCAATTAAGATCACAGAAAGTTTTACGCACGCTCGTTTTTCAGTAATAGAAAAAGATTTGGTATTCGCAAGCAGCTGTGTCATCTGCTTTAATTAACTATTTTTTTATGATCTTAAAGATACTAATGATGTTTCTATTTTTTTACCTTAACTAATATTGTCTTTATTTTTTTTGGACGTCGATCACATTTTTTACCTTAATCAAGCTCATATTGCAAAAAAAAATAAAACTTTAGTCTTTTTATTTTATCTATTTATTTAATCGAAAATTTGAAGAGAGAGAACATATATATACTTTAATTAGGTCAGTATATCTTGATTTATGTCACAGGATTTGTACTATTTATTATATCATGTTTGTATCAAGCTAATCAATTTGAATTGAATTTAAATTGAAATTGAAACTAATCTACTGATATATATATTTAAACTCCTATTTCATGTAAATAATCTGATAGATTAAGAAGTAATCAAACAAACTTTATGATATTATTAAATTTAAAATTTTTGAAATTCATTAGTTGAAAGATATTTTTATTTGTTCAAGTTAAATTATTCATAATATTATTTTAAGTGATATAACAAGTATTTGAAAAGTTGTAGTTAATTTGAAGAAAATTTATAGCAATAATTTATATAAGTTATTCTCATCTACCATAAAACTACATTTTAAATATGAGGATATAAGATATTATACACACATATATAACAGTCGTATTGTAACGTATCTGTATCCTACTTTTTTTAAATTTGGTATCGCCGTATTCGTATTGTATCGTATCTGTATCGTCGTATCGTACTCGTGCTTCATAGGTGAAATCTAAGAGTGGGTGAATCCTATTGTTGCTCCAGATGATTAATTGGGCTCTTAATTTACATATAATTGAGGTCTTAAAATGACCCACTAAATGGGAAAATTCCAGTGTGGATGGATTCTCATATGTGGGAAAGATTGTCGAAAATGCACATAAGTAATGTTCCACATTGATAGTTTAATAAATTGTGATGGTGATATTTAAGTAGTGGTACTTACCATTGGCCTAGGTTTTGGTTTAACGAGTGTTCATTCACTTGTGTATTGGTGAAACTTGAGCCTCCTGGTATTTCTCTCCTAAGAAGTTTTACAAAATTAAGATTTATATGTGCTCAAAGTCTCAAAATGTTTTGTAGTTTATGGTCATAATTGTCATAGCCTTGCCACAATTATTTGGGTTTGAACTTAAGAATACTTTTGTGTTATTATTTCTCCAATACCTCACCTTACCTTTTATGACATCAAACTAAATGTCTTTTAGCTTACCTTTTCGCTTCTTATTTTTTAATGTTTGGTTGTGCATGCTTAGATCAGCTTGATCAATTTCCCATAAGTATATTTTTAATAAAGGTTTCACGTTTTTGTTGATATAGTTATTTCTTGCTCTTATCATTTTTAGCGTTATTTAACATTTTTGTTATCTCTGCTATTTTAAGATGCATAAGACATTTTATATTTTTGGATTTGTTGATTAAATACATAAATTAATGTAAAATTTGCAAATGCTTTTTTGTTAGGGAACTGTAGGAAGATTTCAACGTTGTAAATTTGAAATCGCAAATAAATTTTACACAAATAATATACCGAACGCTGTACCTTACCACGACTCTCTAATGAGTAGAGGATACCGGACTTTGGTTTACAGGTATTTATCCTCTCCTTTAGTTTCTTTTCAAGGAATTTTTAATGTGCTAAATGATTATATAAATGTTGTTTCTTGACTCAAAAGGATAAATTTTTTTCATTATCTTGTGGTGCTGACAGTGGTGACCATGATTTAAAACTCCCATTCTTGGACACGTTGGCATGGATAAGATCTCTCAACTATACCATTTTAGAACCTTGGCATTCATGGAAGGCAGGTGGTCAAGTTGCAGGGTAAGTAGCTAATAAACTAATTATCATGCTAATAAACTAATTATCATGCTAATAAACTAATTATCATGCTAATAAAATTTTTATGTATGTTGATCTTATAGTTAATGTCCTGTCACACACTTCATGCATTATAAATATTTTATTTAGGGGGTATTTGGTTCGTTGTTATTTTGGTGTTATGTTATGTAATCTAGATGTCATCTTTTGACTAATAATTTTATAATCAAATAAAAGATTATTTATAGATGTCATTAAACCAAACAATTACCTTCTATAGATAACATAACATAATATCAAGATAACATTGAACCAAACGCCCCTTTAGTGAATATCTTGATTTGCTCCTTGTCCCTGTTACTGTTCGCTAAACACAACTGCTCTGATCAGAACTGCTCTGATCAGATATTCCCTAGTCTTGAAACTTTCTTCAGTCATGGGTTATACTAGTTTCTTCCTTGTGACCAGAGATAATCAAGAATTTTGCTATTTATTAGTATAAGATTGAGGTTTTTGTATAGAATGGTAAGATTAAGTTAGTTAGCAACTAGTGCAAAGCAAGTTTGATATTGCAAGCTTGAAAGATTTATAAGTCAGTGATCCATCAACATGAATTGAAGATAAAAAGCTGGAGAATGAATTGTAGTTTTGTGTTTTCCTCGAGTGATCTTAGTTGAAGTGCTACAACTTTTAAGTAGCAAAGGCAATGGGGCAACCTGTAGACTATAAATATTATCAATATATTAGGCTTATTTCTCGGCAAAATATTGTAAGGCTAATCTTGTTATGTGAAAGTAGAAATGGATGCTTGTTAAGCTTTTGTCACTCCTTAAGCTAACTCTTAGTTGAGGTCTAAGTCGACTTAAGCTAGTGCTAAGCTGAGTTAGTATAGAAACACTTAGGATTGCAATTGCATAGCTCTTGGTCGATTTGTGGTATGTTAACCTTGGATCTGTAGGTTGATCCAGGCCACTCTCCACCCCCTTGAGTCTGCCTAGTACAAAGGCTTCTTGTTTTGTTGCAGCTAGGAGTCAGGTTGACCAAGGTGATGTAGGTGCATCAGCACTTTTACATATGATATCATTTACTTGGGAGGAGTTGGGATTTTTGTGCTTTATTTGTTTCATTTTATTGATGACTTGTACTATGTGATTTGTTTGGAGCTGAAAATAAAGCTAAACGCATCTAAAAATAAGATCTTTGGACCTTCATGAAGGAGATTGCAATTATAGACTTCATGGTAATTTCTTCTAATTTTTTTGCTAAATGGCCGAACCGGGTTTGTAGATAATTTGGGAATAAGGTGAAGTGTATTGCAGCCTTTTGGCTACTTTATGCCGTTCTCCTTCTCTTCCCCTTCCCCTTCCCCTTTATTTCGGCATGCCCAATAGGAGCTATTGGATCAGCCCATCAAAAGGACATATTTAGCCACTTGGGGCCACCTAAAGCCATCAGCCTATCATGTGTTGATCCAGTTAACAAGATTGTCACTTGTCATCCTTATGAGCATTCGCCAGTTCAGCTTGTTCCCAAGTTAATCCAGGCCTTTCATTCATGTAGTTGATTATTCTAATGATCCAGATTGAATTAGAAGTTTGTCATTATATTTGAATATTTAAAGGCCTGATTAGACAATTTTGGGAGATTTTGGATGACTCTTTGCAAAGAATTTAGATTTGAAGATTGTTAGCTTTTGGAGGGGATGGAAGAGGGAATTTTTCATTCCTTGAGATTTGAGGCAAGATTTGAGTCCGTTGCCCATCTTTATTCGTGTTCTCTCTTATGTTTTTTGTTTTAAATTATATTTTTTTCAGTTTTTTGATATATATTACATGTTTACCTATCTATTTCATTCGTATTGGGATGGATTATTTTTAATTCATTATTGAATCATTATTATTGCAAATTATCATTGATTTTTCTTGCTGCTGAGATATAATTATTTGTGTGAGAATGTTTCTTTTATTAGGGTCAATCATATGCTACATGCATAAAGGTGTTCAACCACGTAAATTCTCTTGTTCATTTGTGTCTAATTACCCTTGTTTGCTTTCTCTTGTATTGGTAACTAGATTTTGTTCTTGTTCTTTATTACTCATCTAGTTTTCAATTTTTATTTTTGCATATTTAAAAAAGAGTTTATTGACCCTGCTACTCATCATCAAGTCGCACATCTATAAGAACATCCTTGTAGTTGTATGTGTAGCAAGCATGACCCCATAGAAAATACAAATAAGGTCCAATGTTGACTTAAATAGTGGATGACTTCTCATTAGGAGACTGTTTATTGTAGACTTGCATGGCTTATGCTAGATGACCAGTCCATTATGATGAAGATGTAGTCATGTTTTTGTTCAGTCGTAGGTAGGCTTTTGAGAAAGTTTAAGATACTCTCGCACGTTCTTGACAGAATTAAGGAAGGAGTATTGATTTCCTACTTATTTTTTGGTTGGCTTTGAGCTGCAAAATGACATGCATTATCGGATGAGTCTCTCAATGCCTCCCCCAATCCTTGCCAATACATGAGGTGCTTTTAATTATGGCTGGTCTTTTTGACATCAAAGTGTCCTGTTATTTTCGAGGCATAGGAGTCTTGGATTCATAGTGTGGTGTCTCTCTTTTTTTGGGTTACCACGATAAGATAATAATTTAATAGGGAAGGTTGTAAAGTTGGGAAAGACAAATAAAATAGAATCAATAGAGCATTTGAAATTTGTAATGGAAACAATAAAATTAAAAATTCAAACTATATTAAAAGAAAACACTTGTATTTACAATGAAATACGAAAAATCTGAGCTTACCTATATAGAGATCATATTCTCCAGTTTTTACATAAAAAGCATATGATAAATTAAAATTAAAACATATAAATGTCGAAGCGTTCGTTACTTGTCCTTCCCTTATGTGCACTTTTTTAAATAATATTTGTTGTCAATAAAGACAGAACCAAAGGCTGAGTAGACAATAAACTGTAACTTGCTGGTAAAATTATTGCATTCAAGCATTCATCATCACTTTTAAGCAATGACAATATAAACATAAATAACATGATAAATAACATGTGAAATAATAGTAGCAGTAAAGAACAATATAAAGAATAATCTATACCGTAGATATACTTAATTTTGCTTATTTCCTACTTATTTTTTGGGGTTTGATTTCTTTGGATTTTGTCTCAACTATCCATTTTCGTTATAACAAATACATAGAATCTCCTGACTGCTTTTATATCTCGAAAATAGAAGTGCCACACATACAATTATTTCTCAAATTTGAAAAGTTATTTACATTTCCTGATAATTATCCTCGAATTGGGTAGGTTATATATATCACATAGCTCGAGCACAAGTAGGAATATAAACATGATAAGGAATTTGTTTTATTTCATTATCGAATTTTAAAATATTATTTTAATTTCACTTGGTTATTCTAAGTCCATAAACCATAACTTATCTTTTGACTTTATAAATAACTCGAGTAATTTCCATTAAGCCTTTAGTTCATCATTTAAATGTCATATGATTTACACAAATATTATTCAAAATAAACCTTGACCGGATGGTCTGGTTTGCTTCAGCAATCAAACCTGATGGCTAGATGTAATCCTTTTGATCAATTAACCAGAAACTCCATAATATCCTAAGTTAGAATAAATAGTTTCATTTAAAACAAATAGAATTTATTAACAAGTTAAAACATCCAGTTTCATACATTTAACATGGAATTGCTTACTATAATATGTACTTGAGCTTAATCATGTCTTTCACTACATTACATCAACTCAAATGTTAAACGTCATATAATGTACTCCAGTTGGGCAAAGGAGTAAGAAACAATATTTAAGCAATAAAATTCTTCATTTATAAACCATTTTAAACATTTCCTCCACCTAACATGCAATTAATCTAATAACTCAACATAATCCATTTATTTATGGTTTTAATTTAATGGACAAGTTAGGTTCTTGCCTACTTGATGTAGGACAGAAAATAAAAATAATATTTAATTTTTTAATTAGTAAAATTAATTGATAAATTATTTTAATTAAGCGTAAATTTTTTTTAAATAAATTATATGATAAATAAGATTTATAAATCCTACAAATTTAAAGCATTTTAAAATTAAAATTAAGTTAAATTATCTGATAAATAAGAACTTATTATATTAGTTTAGGGTGTCAATTTTAATTCAACAGATCAGATCTGAGATTCAAGAAATTAGGATAACGTAGTGGAAGTTAAGAGAAATTGTGATAGAATTATGACTTTAAAAATTATAATCAATGGAATGATTATTAACATTGTAAGTGTGTATGCTCTCAAGTAGGTTTGGATGCGAACATAAAGGAAAAATTTTGGAATGATTTGGAAGAGTTAATACAAGAGATACCTCAGGAGGAAAGATTATTTATTGGAGGAGATTTAAATGGACATATTGAAAGTATTGCTGAGGAATTTAATAGCATCCATGGTGGATATGGTTTTGGAGAGATAAATGAGGAGGGTAAAACTATTTTAGAGTTTTCTTCAGCATATGATCTTGTAATTGCTAATACTTTATTCAAGAAGAGAGAGGAGCATGTTATCATGTACAAGAATGGAATTTCAAGAACTCAGATTGATCATTTTCTTATAAGAAAATCAGATCGCTTGGATTGTAAAGATTGTAAAGTCATTCTAAGTGAATGTTTGACTACCCAACATCGATTAATGTTTTTAGATTCTGAGATAAAGTATTGGAGAAGAAATAATAAGTCAAAATCCTATCCTCGGACTTGATGGTGGAATCTAAAGAATGAGAACAGATGTATATTTAAGAAAAAGATTCTAGAACTTGGGCATTAGAACATTAACGAAAAAATTGATCTTATGTGGTTGACAATTGCTAACTGTATCTGTAAGGTGGCAAAGGATGTGCAGGGAGAATCCAAAGGAATAATTCCAAATAATAAAGATACTTGGTGGAAAGATGATATACAAGAAAAAATTAAAGAGAAGAAGATTTATTATAGAGATTGGTTTAAAATAAAAATAATTATAGAGGATGCCAAATCTAGATTGTTTAATATGATCTTGAAGACTAAAAGAATGTCGAATGAATAGAGAAAGAGTATGTTAGTACCTATTTATAAGAATAAAAGCGATGTACAGAATTGTGTCAATTATAGAGAAATTAAATTAATGAGTCATAACTTAAAACTTTGGGAGAGGGTGATCGAACAAAGGTTACGCCATAATATTAAGGTATCAGTGAATTAGTTTGGTTTTATGCCAGGTAGATCTACTATAGAAGCTATTCATTTATTAAGAAGTTTAAGGAGAGAAAGGAAAACCTACATTTGGTTTTTATTAATTTGGAAAAAACTTATGATAAAATCTCAAGAGAAATACTTTGGAGAGTTTTAGAAAAGAAAGGGATTTGCACTGCTTATATTCAAGTTATTAAAGACTTGTATAAAGGAGTTATTACCTGTGTTCGGACACAAGGAGATTTGACTAAGGATTTTCCTATTACATTTGGATTACACCAAGGCTCGGCTTTAAGTCTGTATCTTTTTGCTTTGATTATGGAAGTTATGACTGGACATATCTGTGCCTTGGTGTATGCTCTTAGCAGATGATATTGTCTTTGTTGAAAAAACTAAAGAGGGAGCCAAAGCGAAACTCGAGCTTTGGAGAAACGTCCTAGAATCTAAAGGTTTTCATCTCAGCAGATCAAAAACTGAATATATGGAGTACATATTTAGTCAAAAAAGAAATACTTATATTGGAGATGTGACAATTGGTAATCAAATTGTCAAGAAGAGTGAGCGCTTTAGATATCTTAGATCAATCATACAAAATGATGGTGAAATATACACTGAGAAATTAGCTCACTCTACCTGTCTACCCCTTTAATATATCCCTTGTAATCACCTAAGCGAACCTTCTTTCATAGTGAATATTTCTTTCTTGGCTTAGCCCGTGGACATAAGAAAGATGTCAAAACCACATGAACCCTGATGTAGTGTTGTTCATTGCTATTCTTCTTTCCTTGGAGCGGGATCTTCATCCATTTCAAAAGTGATGAGGAATAACCACCTCAGCGAACTTTTCTTCATATTAGATACTTCTTTCGTGGCTCAACCTGCGAACATAGAAGAAATATCCAAACTATATAAACTCTTATGATTTTTGCTATTCTTCTTCGGCAAGAGCTCACACTATGAAGTGGATTTCCTTAGAGCGTGATCAATCGGTTTCTTTCGAAACAAATAGGGTAAATTTTATAAAACTGTAGTAAGACCAGCGATGATATATATGGTGCTGAATGCTGGCCTGCAAAGAGAAAACATACAAATAAAATAAATATTACAGAAATGAGGGTGCTAAGGTGGATGTGTGGATATACATGAAAGGATAGAATAAGAAATGAGTATATCCGAAAGAAAGTTGGTGTTGCACTAATTGAAGATAAACTTAGAGAAAGTCGACTTAAATGGTTTGGACGTATAAATCGTAGGCCGATTGAAGCTCCAGTTAGAAAAATTGAGTCATTAGATTTTGCCCATGTACAAAGAAGAAGAGGTAGACCAAAGAAGACATGACAAGAAACTATAAGGAGTGATCTTAGTTACTTAAACTTAGATAAGTATTGATTTGAAAAATCGGTAGGAATATGCAAGAACAAATCATTTTTATTGGAGTATACTGAATTGTGATCAACCAAATATTGCAAAGTCCTGGTGTTTACTACTATTAAGAATTGAAACATAACAGAATTTCTATATATACTAGTACTATAATATAAGATTGGGGTGGAAGGTTGGAATTAGATATCAGAGAATGTTGTTAGCCCAAGTCACAACTATCTTTGGGCTAAGATGATCCACTCTGTTGAAACAATTTCTCAAGAGGAATAACATTCAAAAATACATTTGTGTCAGAAAAAATGTACAAGAAAAATTGAATGGAAATCTTCATTGATTAAGTCATTGTATTTGACTTTTCAAAATTCGAAGATATATATGAACGTAACATAATGTGGAGCAACTCATTGAAGCGATGGGTTTCAGGCGAAGCTTCTCGATTTTCTTAACCGATTCACAAGAAATAGAAATGCAATGAGGATCCGCTAATTCCATCGGCAAGTTTTTGCTTCTAATTCCTTCTTGATTTTCTCATTGGCTTCATCGACAATGAAGATTTTACGAGGATTAGCTCATTTAGCGAATGAGTTTTCACAACCATGCTCCTTCTTGGTTTTCTTAATCTCTTCATCAATAATAAAAATATAAACCAGGTTATTCGGTGAACTGGCTTTTGTAGGAAGCGCCTCCTCAATTTTCTCATTTTCACAAATAGACTTAAGAGGACGTTCTCAATCAATCAATGGGGATTTCACAGCCAAGTTCCTTGGTTCTCTCAATATCTCCATCAAATATGGAGATATAATGAGAACAACTCATTCCTCCAATTAGTTTTGTGGCTAAGCTTCTCCCCAATTTTCACTATGTTGTTATCTGAAGTAAAATAGAATGTGAAGAAGACTCATTTGCCTAAATTGTTATCACATCCATGCCCTTCATCATTCTTCTTAATGTCTTTATAAGAAACACCAGCTCATGTGACCGAATCATTTTCATGGCCAAGTCCCTCCTCGATCTTCTTGATGCCTTTGTTAAATAGAATTTAAAAATCTTTATCTTCAAATTCTAAGCTGAGATCTAAGTAGTGCTCCTCTGTTAATTGATACACACATTGGTGTCTCTTCATACTTGGGATTTCAATATCCCAAACTCATATAAATTATGTCCCAAATAATTGGTGAGCTTATATTAATGTTAGAATTGAAGCCTACATCTGAGTGATACATGTATCATTTGCTGCATAACAATTAGGCTTATCTAGTGAATATTTTGATTCTCCATGGAAGAAGTGCTCTATGGGATAAGCCTTGTTCGTCCCTATTGCTCCTTGCTCGACACAACTGCTTTGACCTGGCACATACCCCTCGTGGGACGTTTCTTGTTCTTATGCTTATCTTCTCGAAGTGGGACAACTACGTCATTAGACTGCTCATCCATACAAACTTCTTCATAATTGGACGCATGGCAAGCATGCAGAGTGAGCAGCTGCAACACAGAAGGCCCAACATTGAATATAAATAGGTGTGGCCTCAGGAAAGCTAGCCTAAGCAACAAGGCTAAGTCCTCTTCTTTGAAACTCTTTGATTGAACTCGAAGTCCTGGGCCTTACCATCTCCCTTTATTCTCCAACTTTACACTACATGCATAGGAACGACTTATGCATCCTCATCAATCTATGTAATGCTTCCAGGGAACCATATAATATGCTGGATTTCTCTGTCTCTGGGCTCCATTCTATTTCCCTATTTTGGATTTTTCTACACTGTTATATTTATACCTTACAATTTTTCACAACAATAATACACGAAACTGAACTAAAGTAAATTTTATTGGATCTTTGATACTTCTCATGAATGGCTCCTCAGGTATGCGACTTTGTTCTCAAACAACTTGACTTTTACGACAATTAAGGTACTGGATTCTACGAGCTTTCATCCCAGCACTATTCGGAAAATTTCTTACTGCATGTGTGCTGATATTTCTGGAATGGTTGCAGGGCGGCAGTCATGTGGCGCCTGGCAAAATGCCTATGCAGTGCTTGGTTATGTTTGAGAGGTGGAGTTCTCACCAAGAGCTCTGATGTCTGCTTATTATAAGAATGAATAAGCTTTCTCTCTGGATTTGAGCAAGAAATATTGAGTCATTCTTAGTTTAATGTTTTTATTCTCGATAATTTATCAGGAATGCTGCTGAATTTTATATTTCTGGTGTCTTTAATTGATCAGATTAATACGTAGGCATCTGCATTTGATACCTTCAGACATAAATTTGACGTAAAGAAATTTTAGACTTTGGTCTAGAAATACGCTTCCTTCTATATTATACATGTACATATTGGCTTATGAGATTGGTTTTTTCATATTTACCTATAAATTTTTAGATTCATTTTCACCTTTGTGAACATGATTTAATTTTAGATTAGTCCTTTCATCATATATATATATATATATATATATATATATATATATATTAAATTTTTATAATTTTGTGCTATTTTATAGCTTTGTTATCTAGGAGATTGAGATAATTTTACCTAAAATAAAACAAAAGTGTAGACTTATATGTCATATAGAAAGACAAATATGTGAACTTAGGTAATTACTTTTAAGTATAATTTAGTTAGTTTAGGAAAATACAATTATTTAATGAGTTAATTTATTCGTTTGAAAAGAGATTAAAGAATAAGAGTAATGTAAATATTTTGAAAGATATATGGGCCAATGAATGAAAAAATTTTATTTTTCATAAACTTTGATGATCAAATATGTCAGAACTAGACTAAATAAATAAATGAAACTCACAGATTATTTTAAATTAAATAGGTAGAACTAGACTACTTTAAAATCTTTTTCCTTCATTTCCAATATGCTAAACATATATAGGATTAACGAGGAGCTTCTTTTAGCTCAATGAGGAGGAAGTTTATCTGAAATTAGGGATTTGAATTTATATTACTATAATTCTTAATTAGAGTGCAAGAAATTGTGGTGTTTTGAGGCAAAAAAAATTAAAAAAAACACACACACATTAGGATCAACAAATCCCTTAGGAAAGTCAAGGTTAGATGATGGAGGTTTAACTTTTGCCTTATATGGGTGTGTTTGTTAAGCTAGGCAGTATTAATTTTAATATGGTATATCACATCACATATATATTTTAATATTAAAATTTATATATTTTTTATATTATATATAATTTAAAATAAAAAATTATTTTTATTTTATACCACATATATATATATATATATATATATATCAAAATAATAACTTATTTACATTTTTTTACGTATTTTAATATATTAATTAATTTTATTTCACTTTATCAATTTTTCACTAAAATATTTCTATTAAGTTTAAATTTAATTTTATTAAAATTAATATTTACAAATAAATAAAATTTAATTGTTCTTTACTTGGATAGTTTCACAGAACTTTATATATTTTGAGATATTTTTCATTATTTCTTGCAATGTGGAAAAAAACTCCAAAAACATCAGGGTGGAGTTGGAAATCATTAGATAAACATTCCATAAGGTGAAAATTAGGGGCGGTAAATTTTGATCCGACACATGAACTTGATCCAAATTCAACCCAGATTAACTAGAAATGAGTTGAGCTTTGAGTCATAAATAGGTCAATCTGAACTTGACAAATCAATCTAATTATGACCCACTAATAACTTATTTATTAAAGTTAACATATTTTTTTTCTTTTTATTATTAATTTAATATTAATTATTAGATAAATATTATATATATGGTTGAGTGCTCAAGTGCTATACTCAATTCCCATGGAGGTCATCAAGGTAGAAGTTGAGTGAGATTAGATTGGCATATTTTGCTACATTTCTCATTTGAGTTTTCATATTCCATCACTTATACACTATAATATGTAATATATGTGTTCTCTATGAACAACTCACTGTTTGGCGTAAGAAGTAAAATGATACTAGTTTAAAACATAATAATAATAATAATAAATAATTTTTTTAATCATTCTACATAAATTATAATATTAAAAAATATTATTTTACTTCACATACTCAATAATTTTTAATAAAAATATCTACTTTATATCACATCCTAGATCAAAATATTTAAATTGGGTATTATGGTCTAGAATGTGAAATAAATTTGATATTTTTATTTCAATTATTGAGTATATGAAGTAAAATAATATTTTTTTATATTAAAATTTGTGTAGAATGATTAAAAAAAATTATTTATTATTATTATTGTTGTTTTTTAAACTAGTACCATTTCGGTTCTGATTCTGGTCCTCACGCTAAACAGGGCCGAGTGTCTAAAAATAAATTATTAGTGGCTTATGAACTTAAAAATTAAGCCCCTATTATTTTAGAAATCACATTAAAGAAGCATTTGGTTCAATATTATATTATATTATTTAGAAAAAATAATTATTTAGTTTATTAACATCTATAAATAATTTTCTATAAAAAAAATAAAATTATTAGTCAAAAGATGATATCTAGATATCATGACATATACATTATACGACATAATATTAAGATAACAATAAATCAAACGACATAACATTAAGATAACAATGAATCAAACGCCCGCTGACAATAATTTACAAAAATTTGTCATAGCTACAAGTAATAAAGATATGCCTATTAAGCGTGTCTATTGTAATAGCATTATAATTTGATCTCAAATTAATTTATATTTATGTTTTTTAATCTTAAAGTAATTTTTTATATTTTAATCACAACTAATGTTTATATGCTTGAATCTCCAATTAATTTCTCTAACTGAAATATGGAGAAAAGGATAGAGGAAGAGGAGAGAAATGACAAGAGTATATGGAAAGAGGCATAAGAGAAATCTCCTTCTATTTAGTTTAACAAAAGTAGAGCGAAAGATTGACAGAGAAGAGTGAAAGAAAGACTTATTGTTCAATGAGTAAATGCGAGAGGATAGTGACCAAAAGAGATAGAGAGTGAAGATTTAGATTGTAAATGAACTGAGTGTTCGATGACCAGCTTGATATTCGGTTTGATAAAAAAACTCATTTATGTTTAGTTCATTAATATTAAAAAACAATAATGAATATAATTCTAAAAGTTTGATTAAAAAGTAAACAAGTTAATAAACATATTAGTATTCAGCTTGTTAGTATTTATGAACAATTTATATAAAGTTCACAAATATACTTAATTATAAGACTTATATGATATCTCTTTAGCCTATGTTATAAATTAGTTCTCTCCTTTCTCAAATTTAAATTATTAAATTCTATCGTGCGGTTATATTATAAAGATCAGAGGGATAAAGAAGGAGAAATCAATTTTCCTACATTGTCTTCTCAGATCTCGAATCATGACTTCATCTTCTTCGAATTCAAATATATTTTATTCCTGTAAAAATTATTATGTTCAAAAGTCTGTGCTCTTAATGTTTAATGAGGTTTATGATTGTTCAATATTAATGATTCATGCTTCTGGCTTATGAATATTTTGCTAATAATTAATTCTAGGTATTGTTAGATAATATTATGATAATTAATTTTTAGTTTTTTTGATTGGTTGAAAATTATGAAATTATAATAGATTATAATATAAATATAATTTATATAATCAAATTTACTATAATTTTCTTATAAGCATTTGATATCGAACCGGAGACCAAATTGATCTGTGTTATTTTAATATGTTCAATAATATATTGGCTATATTATATTTCAATATATTAATTTAATTTAATTATTTTGATATTAATTCGAATTGATAAATTTTTATTATATTATTATCTAATAAAATATTAAAATTAATTCAAAAATAAAATTACTTTTCAGTACTATTGAATCATATTAAAATAATTGATACTTTAAAATAATAGTTACTTTTGAGTTTATTTCATAGTTAAAAATAAAAATAAAAATTATAATATATTATGCCCCCGTTTAAATATAACTTTTATAACCAAATTGACTTTAATTTTTTTTTGGAGACCATTTGGCATTAAACAAAAGACCAAATTGACCTTAGCATTTTTTGAATATGTTCAGCTATATTGTAATTAAATTTTGTAATTTGATTTAACCGTTTTGACATTACTTTAAACCTATTAATTTTCATAATATTATTAACTAATAAAATATTAAACTCAGAAGTGAAATTATTCTAAGATATTATTATTACAAGATTACATTAATATTGAAGTTAAAAGTTTCAATGAATTTTGAGTTTATTTGATTGGTAAAAAAATCATAAAAATTATAATATATTAAAATACTAAATTTTGAAATTAAAAATATATTTAAAAGGAAGCAATCATATTTAAATACTATTTCGGCTATAGTGCAATTAAAATTATATTTTAATATAATTACAATATTTATCATGTAGTTTTAAAAATTTAAATTTATATTCAAATGCAATTATGATATTACATATCATGCTACATTAAAATTATATTCGAATATAATTTAAGCATATGAGTTGCATGTAATACCGAAATTACATTCTAATATAATTTCAGGTTTGCTCATTGCATATATAAATTTTTATATATTTTTGCATATTTTAGTACTTGAATATACGATATGATTTCGGCATATAATATTATATTTTTTGTTCTTAAATAAGGAAGTATTTTTAAAATATTTTAATGTAAAATTAAATATTTCTATATAAAATAAAAATCTCAATTTTAATTTAAAAATTATTTTTTATTTAACTATGAAAATCTAGCAGCACAAATAATTTTTACAATCAATTACAAAAATTATTATCCAAAATTTTTGGACGCACAAATTCGAATTTTAATTACAAATTTAAATTTTCGTAATTAAAATTTGAATTTCTGCACGTAATAGGCGCCATTTTAATGTGTGCAGTGAGCACAAATTATGCGGATGCGCAAATTGCACCGCAGCGAATCTCTGATGAAACCTGTGATACTGATTTATTTTAGTGTTGAAAAAGAAATCTGATTTATTTCTAGGTAAATTGCATTCTCGCTCTTAAAGTTAGAAAAATATTGTAAATTAGTATTAATATTTTAAAATTTTCATTTGAATCTCTAAAATTCTGAAAATGCTAAAATTTTATTCTCTTTTTTAACATCTCCTTGTTTTTACTGGTTTTTTTTATTTAATACCAAAAATTTGATCAATTTTTGATGAATTTAAATTATTTATATATTTTAAAAATTATCATATCTCTTTATTTTTATTTTTTTTTAAATATAATAAATTTGAAATATAATTTTTCTTTTTTTTTTTTTTTCATTAAAAATATAAATATTAATATTTTAAAAATTATAAAGTTAATAAATAAGAATAATTTAACAGTTAATTAATAAAAAAATTAATAATTAGATCTTAGATTGAAATTGTAAAGTTTTATCACTTCAAAGGTCTAAATTGATATTATTAAAACGTTTGGACTAATTTGAAATGACTGTCCGACCTCAGCCGCCGGATGCAATTTGCCCTTTTTTTTAGGGTAACAACTAACAACAGTGCATATTTCGGCCCCGTTTGATTGATTGATTCAAGCGATTTCAAGCGGGGTGAAGCGGATTTAAGAAAATTATTTAGCCAAACAGAGAGGATTCATTCCATGAATGTGGAACTGTTTTAAGAGCGTGAAACGGCTTCGAGGCCACGAATCCGAAACCACCGTAAACGTGATTTCAGATTCGCGATTGCTTGACATCCCCCTCGTCTACAATTACTACTTTTTTCCTTGCTACACATCTCACCTCCTGAATCTTTCTCCTCTCTTTCTCGCGTGGTCGTGAGAGAATCCGTTCTTCTCGTGAGCAAGTTCTTTCTTCCTCCCGTTGTTCAACACTCTCCTCATCTTTCAGTTTGTGCTTCTTCCCCGTTCTGCCGAGTTGTTGAGCAGTGGAGGAGAATCACAAAAATTTGACAGCGGCTTCAAGGCTCAGAGCTGATCCACGCTGACTTCTCCATATCGCTGCTCCAGGTACCTTCTTTGCTCCTCAGCATAGTTTCCTAGCCCCTTCTTCATCATCTCTGCTCCTTCCCCTCCTCCAGCCCTAACTCTGTTTCACAAGAAATATAGTAGAGAAAATTTGTAGGGAAAAACTTACCGGTGTCTTTCCTCGGCCATCTGCGATAATGGTGACAAGGGTTTTGCTTTTGTTTTTAATTAAATGTGAAGTTTAAAAATTATTTATTTTTGGTAAGATTGAGTCATCTATGGCTAGGGTTATTTTAATGAATTTTTTTTTTTTGTACTTGAAGCTCCATCAGCACATAGCTGGTATGACCACCTTGTGATAAAGATTAATCAAAGACTAAAAGTAAATATCTCCTCTGTTTTTTATCTCTATATTATCATCAATTCACCTGATGAAAACATTGTGGTAGTTGGAGTTTTAGAACTTATTGTTAAAAATTACATATTAACAACAGTCCTCTGTTTTTTATCTACAGTCCTCTGTTTTTTTATCTCCTTGTTATGGATTTATAGAACTTATTGCTAAAAAAAATTACATGAACTTCATTTGGTATTTGTAATTGCTCTGTATATAATACATATTCTATTTGATTTTGATCACTGGTTTAATATAGATGATAGTTTATGCATGATATATTCTTGTTCAAATTTAACAAACTAATTTAGAAGTTGAGTTATTCTCATTGGGCAAATATTTTTTCTATTTTTATTACGTGTTTTAATTTTTATGGATGGAAGCTAAACGATTTAATTGTGTTTACTGTCATCTATAACAGTGTTCTCATCAAAAAAAGCAGAGAAATTGCAGCCTCAGAGGTATACAGATGTCAATAATATTACTAATCAACCTGCAATGATAGAAGTTAAAGTTCCAAGTGGAGAAGTTGAAAAAAGATCAAATAAGTTTAGTGAAAATGAGGTTAAGCAACTGTGCATTATAATACAAGATTTTCATGTTAAAGGTTGTGTTCAATATGGAAAATCAGTTGCACGAGCATGGCCTGAGATTTATAGACAGTGGCTAAAATTTGCTGAAGAGCCAACAACTGAGTTACAGTTAAGAACACTTTGGAAAAATATAAAAATTCGTTATAGAAAATTTAAAGAACTAAAGGAAAAGAGTGGTTGGGGATGGATAGAAGACACAGGGACTCCCGTTGGCATCGATGAGTTATGGGATGAATTAATTACGGTATGTATATATTAAGCATTTTCATATTTAATAAATAATTATGATAATTTTTTTAACAAATTTAATTTGAATCTTATCTTTACAGAACAATTCAGATTGGAGCAAATTTAAGGACAAATCATTTTCTGTATATAATATTGTTGACCCAATATTGGATGGAACACATGCTAAGGGTGATTAATTTCGTTCATCAAGGGTATCCCAGCCAGAACTTCCTTCTACTTGTTCTCAAGTATTAGAAGATATCGAGGATGATGAAGTTAATGATAAATAAGGCGGTGCTACGCATGAAGCATTTACATTAGCGGATTTAGAACCTTTTCCAAATTATGTATTAAATTCTACTATGACCTCAGGTTCAGCTGAAGGACCCATCCAAGATGAGCTTCATGGTTCACATACTGTACCCCTGACATCTAATGCAGTAAAACAGAGATTAGATTGGCAGTACAACTATTAAAAAAAGGGGAAAAAGAATTAATCAAGCTGATATTCAAGAGTTGATTGAAATAGAGAGAGAAAAAAGTAAACTGGGACGAGAAATATTAAATAGAAAGGGTAACAGATGGACAATGGACGATTGCATTTGTAAGATTAAACAGATAACTAATCTTTCTGAAAGAGCGGGTCTAACTATAATGCAACATATTGAGTCAAATGGAGATCGTAAAGCAGTTTTTATGAATACTGAAGGGTCTACGTGGCGACTTTGGATTGAGAATGTTGTGAAAATGAACCCACCATGGGATGTCGAAACAATATGGAATGGACCACCACCTTTCTAGATTTGATGTTTAGACCAAAATATGTTAAATTATTTTTCTCATATTTCTACAAAACTTTAATTTTCATTTATGTTATTTTATTGTTGGTAACAAAATTATAATATTAATGTATCTGTTTGCGAATACAAAATGATTAGTCCAGAATATCTACTTCTGTTATGTTCTTTCATTATTATTTTTTTTGAGGTTATTAACAAATATTTAAAGATGATTTGGTGAAAATTTATTCTGTAATGTTATACTTATTTGCATTGTGCTAGATGGAACCATCTTCTCCTGACTCTGTGGATACAATTGAGTTTTATCAGATAATTATTGAAGACACATTAACCTCTAAGACAGTATTAGCTCTACATGATGAGTGTTCACAGAGTACAAGATTATCTAGACTAATGTTTACTCGATATTTATCTGGTACCGAATATATACATGAAATTTTGAATGGTCATCCAGACAGAGCATACTGGATGTTTAGAATGGCAACGCCAGCATTTACTGGATTAATGTCCTTTTTGGTATCTCATAATCTATTACAAGATTTCAAATATGTTACTGCTGCTGAACAACTTGGAATATTCTTGCGAATTATAAGCCAAGCAACCTCAATTCGTGAAGGAGCAGAATTTTATCAACACTCAGTTGAAACAATTAGTCGTTATTTTCGAATTGTTTTAAAGGCAATATGCTCAACTGCCGATAAATTTATTATGTTACCTACACAGGCACCCTTAGTATGTGAATATGTCAAAGGGAATTCAAACTTTTATCCATTCTTTAAGGTATTGATTTTTTAAGTTATATGCATATTTTTGGATATTCGAATTTATTATTTCTGTAAAACTTGAATATATTAATAAATTTTTTAATATTAAATAATATGTGTAGGATTGCATAGGTGCTATTGATGGTACTCACATTCCTGCTATTATACTTAAAGAAGATGTACGTCGATACTATAATAGAAAAGGGTACACATCTCAAAATGTGATGGCTGTCGTGAATTTTGATAGACAATTTGTTTATATTGGCACTGGATGGGAGGGTTCAGCAGCAGATATGCGAATTTTGAGGTGCGCATGTGAGAGGCGGTTTCACTGTACCTGATAGTAACTTGATTATTTAATAATGTTAACAAATATTTATGTACACATATGTATTTGACTGAGACTATCATTTAAAATTTTTGTTTATTTGAAATAGGCAAATATTATTTGGTTGACAGCGGCCATGCGAACAGACAGAAATTGATCTCTCCATATAGAGGATTAAAATATCATCTAGGTGAATTTGGACCTAAAGCTCATAGGAATTATACTGGGCCTGAAGAAATGTTTAATCATCGGCATGCCCAACTAAGAAATACAGTCGAGCGGACATTTGGTATTTGGAAAAAATGTTTTCCTATACTAAAAAATATGAAATCATTTTTTTTTTTATGTACAAGCAGATATAGTTATGGCATGTGCCATCATACATAACTATATAGCACGATTTCATTTGACCGATGCGTATTTGCATGTTGATGTTGATTCTGAAGAAGAAGCTTATGGGATTACTCAAAGTGTTGATGAAAATATATTTGAAGAAATGATAAGTGTTGGAGACTTTAACAAGGGAGCATTGCTAAGAACACAAATAAAAAATGAAATATGGTTGATGCGGGTAACTACTTTAAATTTGTAAGCCTTTCTATAAAATTGCACAATAGATTTTAAATTCAACACATTAATGTTTGTCATTTGCAGGGTTCTCGATATAGAAGACAATCTTGAAATATATAGGATCTGCTATATCTGCTGTTACTTTTAAATATGCAGGATCTGCAATATCTGTTTGGGGATTCCTTATTAGATTTTAAATTTATGATCTGTTTCAGATTTGAATATATGAAGAAATGTTTGTCATTTACTTGTATTAAGAATCTGTATTTTTTATTTTCTATTTTTTATATATGAGCTGGGTATCAAATGAACCATTGTTCAAATATAGGTATACAAAGAATTTTGAAGGTTGAGTTTGAGCAGGGCTCTTTAATTTTTGTACTTGCTTCCTTGCAGATTGGTTTGTGCTCATCAATCTATCCTGTTTGCAAAATCATTAATGTTCTTTTTTGGTTGCATGGATTTTCTCAAACTATTAATCCCAAACTAGATGGTGTTGGCTACATGGATTTTTCCTTTTCCCTTTGTCTCACTTGTTATCATATTATTTTAAGTAAAACAGATCATATTATACTTATTAGTTGGGACTTTACCTGATGCTCATTTCTTTGAAGAAATTTTTGGTATTGATGATGAGAAAGGTTCATATGTACCCTTCTGATTTCTAGTTCTTATGAGATGAATTTGTTGGAACATAAGATGCAATATTTCGTCTTTGTTTTCCCTCACTGCTTCTATTCTATATCACCAGGAACTTGCTTCTCGTGTAGGCTTTCCCATTGTTTCTGTAAGGCATTATGGCTTGGATGGTGACGTGAATGGTGTCCTAAGAATGGCTGATATAGTTCTATACGGATCTTTTCAAGAGGAGCAGAATGTTCCTCCTCTTTTACTAGTAAACTCACCCTTGAACAAGTTTCTCACTAATTTTGCAAATCCTGCATATTTAAAATATGACAGAGTTTAATGTCTCGTGGTGGCTCGTTCAATGTCTCATCAGGGAAGATTACTTGCTGAGAATTTGCTAGTGACAGTTTCTCACTAATTTTGCAAATCTTATTGAAAATATGCTTCACTTTCCTTCAGATTCATTCCTTCCAGAACCGGTTTCTGAGATTCAACAGAACACATGGGCTTGGAATTTGTTTGATGATGATTATAATGACCAAAGCAGTGGCTTTGAACAAATCATGGATTTAAAAGATAGCCCTGCAATGCAAAGACAAAGCATTATAGATATTCTCGAGGAAAAACTATCTGGTAATTCTGGAATAGGTTCCCCAGTCAGTGACTCATTCTCACTGGAATACCCTACACAGCTGGACTGGGATGAGATCAGAGAAACGGAGATGTCTGAAGATTTTGAGAGGCGGGAAATGGAGGAGTTAATCCTTTTAATTTATTTGTTTCAGTGGCAAAAATCACAAGCAAAAGTATTACAAACTGTAAATTATAATAAACTTTTGTTGTCATGTTCAAGAGTTTACAATAATTCTTGCCTTCTTAAAAGATAGAGGTCATTTACTAAGCCATTGTTGTTTATTAAATATATATATTCTTATTTTTTATTTATTTTTATTAAAATTTTGAAGGATTTTTATTATTTTTGAAATTTTATTGTAAGATAAAGTGATTTCTAAATTAATATTCATCCAAACAGAAATTAATTAAAGTAGATTTAAAATTAATTTCAAGCTATTTTTCATTCAAATAAAATTTAAATTTAAAATTATTTCACTTATCTAAAATCGCTTCAAACTTCAAATTCGATTCTATTTATTTTAGGGCCGAATCCAATTTCGATGAAAACGAGCCCTGCTGCTTGTGGCGCTTCATTCTCACTTCTCAGTTCTCCCTTGTTTCATTAGCCGATCCGCCTCCGTCTGAAGTCCGGTGATCTCTTCCCATTCTCCTTCTTTCTGCCCGGACAACCATGTCTACCGGCAGCCGGAGCACTCTCCCGGAGCTACTCCTTCTTCTCCTCTTACTCCTCTTCAGTGTGGTGCCTGGCTTCCTCTCTTCAGCACGGTTCAATGTCACCCATATACCCGGCTAGACGGAGAACTTCCATTCCGACTGCAGACAGGGTGAGTGTTTTGCGAATGTTTTAGTCGCTGTTCCTTCTCATGAATGATTTATTGATTTTTCACGGCGTCATCCTCGTTTATTAGTTCATCTTCAAGATATCGATTCATTCCTGTGTTGCTTCTTTTGTGGGAAAAGCTATGTGACTGTTAATGAGGAGACCGGCGGCGAGCTTTTCTACTACTTTGTGGAGTCGGAAAGGAACCCCAGCGAGGATCCCCTCATCCTCTGGCGCATTGGCGGCCCTGGCTGCTCAGCCATCGATGGCTTGGCCATCAACACGGGTCTTCTCGATTCTCTCTCTCTCTCTCTCTCTCTCTCACGCGCACACACACACACAATGTGGCATTTGACGTTTTCTATATTGAGAGCGATCTCCTTGCCAGAAGACTGAATCTCCAGAAACTGTGAAAGCCGCTAGTTTTTTCTATTACCCTGATCTTTTTTTTTTTGTTTGATGGATATTTCCCTGATCTATGTGGAAAGAAATTAGTTTTCTAAAGGTGCTAAGAATGAAGATGATGATTGCAGAATAAAGTGCAGCGGAAAATTTGGATTTCCAGACAATAAATACGAGAAATAACGATAATAAAAGCACGATGTAGCCACATGAACAATAGGGATTTTGCTACATTCACGGGATAACATAAAGGGACTTTATTATATAGAAAATTAGATAGAAAGAGAAACTTGCACTAATCACCTAGTTTTTGATTTCACATGGGATATGAAAAATAGATCTTATTTTTCTTCTAGATTAGACAATATAATTACTTCTCAAGCCTAGGCCTGTGCATTTCGTTTAATTGATCGGTTTGGTGACAAAACCAACAAGTTATGATTTATGAATAATTTCATTTTTCGAATAATTACGTACATAACACTTCATATTACTGTAATTACGTGTATCACACCCATTTTCAAAAAATTACACTGCAGCTTTAGAAAAAGTGTGTAGGGTGTAATTTTTAGGTGTGTGGTGTGTAATTTTTTTAAAAAAAGTGTTTGATATGTAAATATGGTGATATGAAGTGTTATGTATATAAATGTCCCTTTATTTTTTTAGGCACCTCCTTTTGCATAAGAAAATTGCTTTATAGCGTAGATTCAATTCAACATCGGTCCCTTTTCGTTTAACCTACTGCAAGAGATAATTGGGGGGTCAATAGGTTCTAATTTGAGATCGATCTCTCACTGTGATACTATGTTGTCTTATATTATTAATTGACCAAAAAGCTCACCTGGAATCGAGCCACTCGAGCCGGGATCGGGTGGAATCGAGCCGAACCTACTCAGCTCGAGATTGGCTTAAAAACATAATTGAGTTTTTTTTCGAGCCGGCTCGAAAATGACTTAAAATTGGCTCAAAGTTGATTGGGATTCAACTCGAGCCGGCTCGAAGTCGATTGGGACTTCAAGCCGATTTCGAGTCGGTATTGGCTTGACTTGAAATCGGGTCGATAACAGCCCTACTCTTGATTTTTATGTTGTGTGGGAATTTGAGAGAAAAGGTGAAGGGCATTTTAGAATTTTGGCTACTTTATATTGCTACGCATAGGAGCCATTGGATTGACCCATCAATGGGCCATAATAATCCACTTGGTGCCACTTGAAGACATCTGCCTATCATTTATTGATCCAGTGAATAAGACCGCATCACGTGTCATCTGTTTGAGAGAATCTACTGATTCAGTTTGATCCAAGTTAATCCAGGTCTTTCATTCATATTGTTGTTCCAGATTGAACCATAAGTTTGTTATAACTATTCTCAAATATTTAAATGTCGAATTAGACGGTTTTGGGAGGTTTGAGATGATTGTTTTTGCATAGAATTTGATTTGGAGATTGCTAGCCTCTTTGGAGGGGATCCAAACTAGCGCACGACAAAGAAGATGAGATCAGATCCGTCGTTCTTTTGAGTTTGAAACACGATTGTAGAAGCGAACTTATGAGATCCGACAAAGAAGATGGCGTGCAGTGACATGCGTGCTTGATAAGCTAATCTCATTGTAGCTACTTTAACGGCCTTCCTAGGTTCTTGTGGAGATCGTCTCGTGGTGGGTAGTTGGGAGAATACATGAGCAAGCATCATGGTATTCTACATATATTTCTCATAGATGTGTTAGGTTTATCAGAGCTGGTTTAAGGAATTACACGAAATGAGGTTGAAGTCCTAGCAAACTTTTCATGTCTTGAAGATATTTATTCAAGATATCTTCTCTAATACCATCTCGGTGTCATTCTCAGGAGCTCATCCTTTGGCTTAGTTTTTCATTCTCGATGTTCTCTGAGGTTTTGTTTGCCTCTTATATAGTCAACCAAGTTGTCTTTGAGACTTTGCGAGATTTTGCAAGACTTCATGAGATATTATTCTCTAAGTGCCTATCACTATTCTCTGTATTGCCTGTCATAAGGTTCTTTTTGCCTCCCTAGTTCTCTTTAGACCTCGAGACTTTCTTTGATTTACTGAGGTGATTCGCTAATGATTTCATCTTTATCAAATAATTGTTGAAACTCAAAATTTGCTTTCTTTATTATGAACAATTTAGTCGATTTCGGTTTCTGGCCCTTCTTGTGGATGTAGATTGGATGCTTAGCCCCTTTCTGAGTCATCTTCGTCATGCGCTCGAGGATTGTAACATTTTCAAGTGGCTTTTTTCACCCTAATTCCAAATAAGCGATAGATGGTACTACATTTTTGTTCTCGTAGTTTAGTATCCATGGCTCAAAAGACTTTAAATGCTAGACATGACCAACATTCATATATCTATGTAAGTTGATAGCTCAAGTTTATGGAAATTTCCTTCCACCTTCAAGAATTCAAAATAGGTTGCAGGTAGTTTTGAGCATCTCTATGATGACTTTGAGGCTTTTCTTGCTTAAATGGTGCCATATTCTTTCTACATAGTGTTGACCATGACATTGCTGGTAGCGCTGCTTTGAGCTTTCCAGGTTTTATTGAACTTGAGTGTGCAAATTGCAGATTCATTCAAGGAAATTATTGAAGCTTGAACGTCTCGTTCTTGGTCATCACTCATTCTCACGGGGTGAACTCTATATTAAAGGGGTTGTTCATACGAATCATAAGCAAACCTCGAATGCAAACTTGTTGGTGGAGCTATGCGTTACCCTATTGCAAATTAGATGTAGTCATCCCAGGTCTTCATGTTCTTTGAGTTATCTTGTGGAGGTGTACTACCATTTGGTTGACGACCTCCATTTGGCTATCAATTTAAGACTGAATTGTCCTGTTTAGAGTACCTTTAAGTAGTCATCCTAAATTGTACCCACATTTTTTTTATAGTTGTACTTACACATGTTGAAAGAATGTCATGCGAACTTTGTCATTTTTCTTGAACTTGCATGGGATAAGCTAGATATTTTTGAAAATCAATTCATTATGACGAATATGTAGTCATGTCATCGCCAAAATGGGTGCATGATGTCATTCATCATGCGTGTGAAGGCAGTTGATGCATTGGAACCTCTCATACATCCTCATCATCACGTAACAACAATCATATAATACTTTCAGGGAATCATATAATACAATGGATTTTTTCTCGCCCCTCTTGCCCCTATGCTTCTTCCTTGTTTGGAACTTTTCCATACCCTGTTATTTTTATACTTCACACAATATTTGGTCCACGTATATGGCCGTTTGATTGCTAACTCGAGCCGTTAATTTTTTGCATCAACAATATATGAAACCAAATTAAAGTTAGTTTTATGGGATCTTTGATAGTTCTGATGAATGGCTCCTTAGGTATGCGTCTTTGTTCTCAAACAACTTGATTTTTACAACAATTAATGTACTAAATTTTGCATGCCTTCATCTCAGCACTACTAAGGAAAACTCTTAGGCCTCGTTTGAATCGAGCTTTTTTTGGTACAAGAGAAAAAAAATATTTTATTTTTTAAATTTAATGAAAAATTTATTTTAATATTAGAAAGTGTGTAAAATATTAAATACTTTTAATTTTAATATTCTTATTTGTGTTGAATGTGAGATAAAATTGATTTTTATAGTTAAAATTTGTATTTAGTAAAAAAAAAATACATCGAATCAAACGAGACCTTACTGTATATTTGCTAATATTTTTAGAGTGGTTGCAGGGGTATTTGTGTTGAATGTGAGATAAAATTGATTTTTATAGTTAAAATTTGTATTTAGTAAAAAAAAAATACATCGAATCAAACGAGACCTTACTGTATATTTGCTAATATTTTTAGAGTGGTTGCAGGGTCGCAATCATCTGGTAGCTGGTAGTTTGCCTTTGCAATGCTTTGTTATGTTTAAGAGGTGGAGTTCTTATCAAGCTCTCTGATATCAGATTATTATAAGAAGAAATAGAGCTTCTCCATAGATTTTAGCAGGTAATATCAAGTGATTCTTAGTTTAATATTCTATTCTCAATAATTTATCCAGAATGCTACTGAATTTTATATCTGTGATGTCTTTAATTTGTCACATCTTCATTTGATACCTTCAGAATCGACGATTGGCGTAAGGAAATTTTAGGCTAACTAATTTTGCGATGTGTGTACGATAAAAATAAAATTGATTTATTATATCACAAATTATGAAGAATGTGAAAAAGAATTGTTGGTTGTATGAAGATGTAAGAAATTTGATAAAGATTCGAAAAGAAGTTTGTCGAAGTTTAACGTGCGAAAGTTTGTTTAAGAATGATGTTTAACGTCTAACTATGAAGATCTGGGGTTTGGATCTTTACGTGAGAAAGTGAAACTATGAAAGTTAAGGCGACATTTAGAGAAATATTGAGACAAATTTTGAGAAGGTAGAATGCTATTGAATTGTTTGTACCCAGGTAAAACGCAGCGGTCATTCGGTGCAGAAAAGTTGTTCCGTAAAATAAAAGTGATATCCCTATGGCCTTTCGTTACTATTAGCATGAGAAGGAAGTGGGTTTCACTTTTTTTGAGATGGTTCACTTCTAATGCTATTAACTTGGTTTGAAGGCCGAAAATTAATTAAAGTTAATATGAATTTTAGGTTAAATTAAAATTGGCTTGATCCAAACATACTCTCTACCGAGCTATTTTTATAGCTCGAGAATTTTATCAATCTAATCTTGAGCAGGCATAATATCAGATTGAGTTAGCTAAAAATTAAATCGATATAAAAAATAAAAAATACTATTTATATATATATATATATATATATATACAAATATATACGTGTGTATATAACTCGTTCTGTTTATTACTTTATGGCTTTTATTCAAATTCTATTGATTGTAGATTAATTTTTTGTTTTTATTTTTAACCATTGGATCAATATAGATAGTTTAATTTAAATTGGAACTTAAGATTTAAACTAAAAGATGAAAAATTAATAGAATGTTGATTGATTTTCGTTTGAATTAAGCTTGAATCGATAAGAAATTAGCTAGGTTTAGCTGAAATTGATATCAAATCAAACTCTTCTTGTATTGAGATTGATTTGAAATTTTTTAGGGGGAGTTTGGTTCAATTTTATCTAAGTATTATATTATACTATCTAGAGAAAATAATTATTTAGTTTAGTGACATCTAAATTATATGACATAACACCAAGATAATAATAAACCAAATATCTTCTTAATTTAATTTTGTATCTGTTGACATGTGGCTCCAGCGCTGCATCACAATCATACACGTGACGCTCCTTCATCTTGAAACATCATGCATTAACCTCGTGAGTGAGGTTTGGAGCCTCCCAAATCTCGTGAGTGAGGTTTGGAGCCCCCCAAATCTCGTGAGTGACTCTTGTTCAAACAGCTCTCCCAACCACATCGGGCACGATGTTTCTCAGCTATACCTATCACAATCAGCGTGCTCTGGCCGCACTGTTTCCAATGCAGCATGCTTCTTCCAGTCACGCAAATCAAGGGTCTGCATGCCCCAGCTGTCACGGATCCCCAGAAACAGTACCAATATTAAAAGATAGCATCCTTCTTTTGCGGCTTTTGGTCCCTCTGGCGGCCGACAAGCGGCGCAAGCTCAGAGCTTGTTCACCTCCTTTCCTTCGGAAAACCAGGATAAAACTACACCATTCACTGCCTACAAATACCAGAGATCGAGCACCCAGGAAAAACAGATAAAAAAGAGGGGAGGCCCGAGGAAGAGCAGAATCCCTCCTCTATCACCTCTTGTAAAACAGGAGCTTGAGGACAAGAAAAGCTCTCTTTCTCCTTCTTTTTCTCTCTTCCTCTTGTAAGCTCTGTGTTAGCCTTCACGGCTACCCTTTTTCATTAGTAAAACTCCTTCGCTGATTGCTCGGTGGACGTAGGGGATTTCCTCCCTGAACCACCTTAAATTTTTGTGTGCTCTTCTGGATGCCCGGAACTCTCTCTCTTAAGCCTCAACTATCAGGCTTACCTCTCTGCGCGCTGCCGTCTCCCGGAACTCTCTCTCTTTTTTGGTGTTCCTTGGGATCCCCTACATCCTACGTCAACAGTATCGAAGTTGGATCGGCTCAAAATTGAATCGATAACAGCCCTACTCGCTTCGAGTCAACCTCAATCTTCTGCCTCATAAGGTTAGTAGTTTACTTCTCACTTACTTTATATCGAACACCTGATGGGCAATTCCAGAACTGTCCCTCGTCACTCTGATGCCATTAGATCTTCCATAGTGCTGGAGGCCTTGATAGTATTCCTTCCACCTTATTCAACCCTACAGTGACTTCCATTGGATGAAGACAATGAAACAGTAGGATCTTGAGTAGGGGTAGCTTCAAGTCGATTTCGAGCAAGCTAGGTTAACTCGAAATTAGAATTTTTTATTTTAGAATTTTTTTAATTTTGAGTCAATTTTTGCATTTAATTGAGTTTAATTATAAGCCACATGTTTTTAATCTTATAAATTCATTTCTAAATTTATAATATTCTCTCTCTTGTATAAGTCATTGTTAATAAATAAATATTTATGTTTATACATATATTGAATCAATTTAAAGTTGAATAGATTGTTTTTCGAGTGAATTAATTTCGAGCTAGAAGAAAATCAAGTTGATTTAGAATCTATTAAAATGTGAGTGAGTTTCAATTTTTATATAAAATTGCCATTTTTAATCTTGTGTCCCATCTTTGCTACCCTCAAGATGCTCGGCCCCCTTCGTGGCATCAGCTTAACATGGTTCTTTGAAGACTACACTTCGATGAGAGTTTAAAATTATGGTTAATTACTAAAAGATTTTCATAGTTAATTTATAATTATTGGTTGATTCATAATTTTTAAAAAATTATTGAAAGGTCTTTGTTTTGAAGTTGTTATAATACTAAAGATTCTTATAAATTATTGAAAAATTAATTTTTTTAGCATCTAAAAAATATTTTATTTTAAATTTTTAAAATTTTTTTTTTTACTCTTCGCTCTCCAGCAGGCGGGAACATCTCTCTCTTACACACATGCATTCTTTCTCTCTCCTAGAACGGTGACAGAGAGTAACACAAAATTTGCAAAGGTAAAAATATGAAAATTTGTTAAATTTAATGGTGAGGCATTTTATATATAATATTAGAAAAATTATAGGAATTTTTTAATAAGTTTTTAAAAATCATAGATCAAGTAATAATTATCAGTTAACAATAAAAAACTTTATGTGATTAACCCTTAAAACTATTGTCCATGCTAACGTGCACTCACTCCACCTCATTGCCTTCACTATAAAATGATGGGTCTAAATACATGTCTATAAAATATTTTTAAATAATTTTCAACCAATGAATATTTCACAGAAAAATTTTTATTCATGTTTATGATATGATCCTTGTTGATATATATATATATAAAAAAAAATGATATGATCCTTGTTGATATACATGGCTACTATAATTATCACAAAATAATGAAAGTCAAATGTGCGTATTGTTTTGCTTAAAGAAATGAGCATACTAATCCTCACATCCAACTCATCCATCAGACGAAAAAATTATTTACAAAATAGAAAATTTAATTGTTAATCCCATTTTTTTTTATCTACATTTGAAATTAATTGTATCTAATCTGATGCAATGTTGATGCATGAGATGTTGAGACAAAATTGAAGTTATATTAATACTTGTGTTATGTGCAATAAAATTAATATAATTAGTATTTATATAAGTTGTGAGATACATTTGATTTTTATTAAAATATATAAAATTTGTTAATGAAATATGTATGATGCCTAATAAAATGATGTTTTTTTTTAATTTAAGTATTTTTAATTAAATAATTAATAATATAGATATAATTTAAAAAAAAAAACAAAAGAAACATGTTTCGGACGATGTTAACTCTGTTATTAGTTAACAGAAGTTGCCCGCGCGCCGGGTGATTTTTATTATGCAGAAGTCGCGGGTATCTATTTAATAAAAGAAAATTAAAAAAAAAATAATTTAATTTAATTATATTAAAATTTGAATATTAATTATTATATATATTAATATTAAAAGAAAATTAATTTAATAAAATTTAAAATAATTAATTTATATTTAAAAAAATAAAGATTTAAATGTAAAAAATCAGAAGGCATTGTATTAAAAAAAATATATTTATTTTAAAAATACTATTAAAAAAATAGTACGATAGCTTTTAAATATAAAAATACGGATGACTTGATAGAATTTAGAAACAGTTTATCGTTTTATATAATATTCTCATGCTAATTTTATATTACTATCACATATAAAATAAATAATTTTTTTTTTAAATTTTGAAATATTTTCAAATCTGCCTGCTATGAGGTTACGACTATTTTTCAAAAGCTTTTATTCTATTTGATTGAAGTTAAAAACGATGATTTGATAAAATTTATAAATTGTTTGAAAAATATGTATTAAATCGTCACACTTAAAATTTTTTAAAAAGTAGTGAGTTGATTAATTAATTAAAAAAATTTAAATTAAAAAAATTATTCTAATTAAATTCACTTAAAATTAATTAATTTTTTGTGACATAAAACGGAATCGATTTAATTTATAATCATTTCAATATATATAAGATAGGCATTCTAGATGTGATGAGTCATTTAACTAACTGCATGTCTGCCGGTTCAAATTTTGCTGCTGGATAATTTTACTAATTAAAAGTCAACGTCTAACATTTGAGTGGAAAATAATTTATTATTCTTTGATTTATTGTATTATTTTGATGAATGTCAACCGACACGAAAAGTTTTGAATCTTTTGATTCATATTTTTTAAAAAAATTTAATTGCTTATCAAGAATTTAAAATAAGATCAAAAATTTTAAAAAAAAAGAAATCTAACATGTTTTTATAATTTAAAAATAGAGATTTAAATGAAAAATTTAAAAAAAAATTTGAATCAAATCATAATTATAGATAAATAATAGGGATAATTACCTGAATGCTACATCATTCCACTTCATTTATACGTTGTTTATCTATTCTTAGTTAATTACGCTATGCACACTCAAAATATTATGAAATCTTACATACACACACTTAAGTTAAATTTTAGTTAAAATCTATTTGGAAAAAAAATATTTCAAAGTTTATATTTTTACCTTTAATAGTATATTTTTTTTTTCTTCCTCGATATTACACTAAAGCGCTGATCTGTCCTAAAATCAATTCACATCGCGGATGTTTCCTTCCTTTACCATAACCTAAACATCAAAATTTTAAGATTTTAACTCAAAATATATTTAAATATCCTTAAAATAATATGATAAACGGTTTAGATTTTTTGTAACCTAACTATAATTAGGTTATTAAAAAATTATAATTGCTCATTATAATAGAAACAAGTGAAAGTATATGTATGTAAGATTTTATAATATTTTGAATGTATATAATGTAATTAATTAAAAATAAATGAGTAATGTATAAATAAAATAAAATAATGTGATATGTAGTTAATTTTCTCTAAAGTAATAAAAATTTATCAGTTTGCGGCGCTGCAATACTTTTGGTAATAACTGCATTTTTAATGGTACAGGTAGGCCCATGAATAGGTCAAAGTTATAACCTGATTTGACCCAAATTCTGATAAGATTAAATCCTAAATAGATATCTCAATATTTTAATATTTGAATTAAAAATCACAAATTCATAAAATCAAGATGAATTTTCTCTTATTTTATTTTTATTGTATTTAATATTATCCTACAGTGAAAAATATTTCAAGCTGCAATATTTACTAAAAATGGTTTAAAGTTGAAAATCTGAGTTCTAACTTGATCTTATTTCTGATTTGAAAAGATTCGAGTTGACAATAACTCGTTCAGATATCTACCCTGATTTGAAATATTATAGCTTTAGATTCAAGTGGTGTTGACCTGATTTTGGCTCTGTTTTACATTACTGTGCTATATATATATATAAATACTGTATGGGCTTGTTTGGTTGGAGGATAAATTTGGGTAAGGAAAGAGAAAATAATTTATTTTATACAGTTGATGGGAAAGAAATTTATTTTAATATTGGGAGGTGTGTAGGATGTGAAATAAAGTTGATTTTAAGATTGGAATTTGTGTTGGATGTGAAATAAAGTTGATTTTTAAGGTTGGAATTTGTGTTGGATGTGAAATAAAGTTATTAAAATTTATAATAAATTTAAAATATTATTAAAATATTTTTTTGCCCATTTTTGGGCTCATGCCAAACAAGGCCTATGACTGTATTAAAAAGTTACATTAAAAGTTATTCGGCAAATTGATATTAAAAGCTGTACTATTTGAAAAAACTGCTGTGTTGCTTAAAAAATTTATAATTTTGATCAAGTTAGACATATAAATAAAATTATTATTATTATTTTATATTTTATTGAGAAATAATAAAATTTAAAAAAATATATAGTATAATTTAAATAATAATAATAAATAAATTTTTGTTACAACCTACCTAAATTATAATATAAATTTTTTTATTTTATATATTCAGTTATTTCTAATAAAACTATCAAATTTATTTTATATTCTTAGCAAATAAAATATTATGATCTACAATGTGAAATAATATTGACAGTTTTATTAAAAATGATTTAGTATATGAAATAAAATAAAAAAAATTTATTTTGAAGTTTTTATAAAATATAATATAAATTTATTTATTTTTTATTATTTTTACTTTTTTTAATCTAGTATTATTTTAGTATTGAGTAAAATCAAAATAATTCTGAGGCTAAACAGAAATGTTATACATATATAGGAGGCTTGGAGCAGGAGACTGCAGGCAGAAGATTGACAAGATAAAATAATTAAATTAGTAATATTTATTGAAATTTTTTGACAAAATGACCTAACTGATAAATGTGTTAAGTTGAAGTACCCAAATACTAGTTTTTAAAATTTGTGACTCTATTTGATATCACATCTAATTGAAATCGAGTAATCATATTGTATTTGAATCGACGTCAACACATCTAGAGCGTTTACATGTGGAGAATTCACATGGCAAATGCACAAGAAAAAGTCAGCATCAGTCATATGACGAAAAATCCATTCCGAAAAACTCAAGTCAACTCTCAAAGCCAAACTGCCTTGACTCAGTCAAGTACAAAGTAAAGAATTTCATGTTATTTTTTAAGAAACATGATTAGTCTGTAGGGGCCGTACAATACGTACAAGTATGCAGGACCTCAACACTCTGAGAGAGCTGCCATCATGTCAGAAACGAAAGCCTTTTCTCTGAAGTGATGGCTTTAAGTTAAGTTTAGGCTATAAAAACTCATTGTAATAAGAGAAAAGAAGGAGCACTCTCCCGGCCCTCTCTCTAAAAAAGAAAACCCTGTTATTTTTTTATAAAAAATTTTTCTCTAGTGAAATTTTTTCAAGCTGCCATGTGATTAGTGCAGTGGTTTTCCTGCTTAAACGATTTCCACGTAAAAAATTTATTTTCTAATCTTCTCTTAAATTTCTGGTATCAACAAATCTTAAGATTGAAGCATAATTTTTTTTATGAAAAAGTGTGAATCATAATTGCCAAGAACTAAAAGACAGCTACTTGACTACCATATAGTCAAAGTCCACACAAACAAAATACGTTAACAGCTGTCATTCTCTCTTTGCATCAAAATATGAACGAATGATGATAAAAAAAAAAAAAAAAAAAAAATTATGAACGCGCAAGCCCTTCAAATGAAAGTCGGCAGAGCTTGAATAATTTGGTTTATTTACCTATAAATTTTTAGACTCATTTCAGTCTTTGAGATCATGATTTTGTTTTAGATTAGTCCTTTCAATTTTTATATATTAAATTTTTATAGCTTTGCACTCTTTTTTTTAATAACATTTTTATCTAAGAGATAGAGATTAATCTCAAGGTAAAATAAAACAAATGCGTAGTCTTATATTATGGTATTTTAAAAAATAAATATGTGAACTAGTTAGATAACGATTTTGATAATAGACCTTCAAGTTTGGCTTCTGACATCGTAATTTTTCTCTAATTTTATATTTTTAGACTGGTAATATTGTTGAGATATTTTTCATGATTTACAGTAATACGAAAATTCGTTTAGATGAAGCTAATTCATTCCCAAACATCAAGTAGAGTTGGAAATCATTACATGACTTTCTATATAGTGAAAAAAAGTTCTTAAAAGAACTAAACGAGTCAAGCGCTCAGGTGTTTAAGTGCTCAAGTGCAATACTAAATCCCCGTAGAACTTATTAAGATTGATGTATAAAAGATGGAGTGACATTTGGTTGGTATATTTTGCTGCAATTTTATTTTATCTTTCATGTGTTTTTGTTTTCTATCACTTAGGAAATAAAGAGGACTTTTTTTAAGTACGGCGATTTGTATTCAATCATTTAGAAAATTAGAAAGACCTTTCACTTGAGTGATTTGAAAAAGTTGTGTGCTCTTTCAAGTGAAAAAAATTTATAATAGTAAGACTTAGAAAATGGGCATGTTTTCGAGTAAAAAATATTTTTAATGTTATATGTGTGCCTTAGAGTGAACCATTAATCTTATTCTAATTTATTGTGCGCATAATTTTATATTTCAAAAAAATTTATTAACCTCTCCCACATAAATATCTACCTTTTTACGGTGCATATATCATTCATAATTGAGTCACATTTATATAATATTTTACAACGATAATATAATTTTATAATTTTTATATATAGTAATACTTAAATATATCATTAAATTAAATAATATAATTTCTCCATAATGTTAACACCACAGTGATAACACTGAAATAGTTAGAGCAATACCCAAACATTAAAATCTGAATTCAATCTAATCTTTAATTTTTTTTTTGTTTTTTATCAGTTATAATTAATTACATTAATCTCAAAAAATTGCCTCACAATTTCATTATAAAAACCTTTGGTCGAATGTCTTTAAATTTTTTCATTGACAAATGTCTTCAAGTTTTTTTTTTTTAATGATGAATATGTCTTCAAGTTCTCCTATTTAAATGCTCTTTTCTTCTACATAGGAAAATGTTTTTTTTCTAATATAGCTGAATCAAATTATTTTCACTTAAATAAATAAACTATGGGTTAGTGATTTTTTTTAATATCATGGTTATTAGTGATTTCATATAAGTAAATAAATTAAAACTAATGAAAAATTTGCTTGGAGTATCATTATCACCAATACTTCATTAAAAAAAAACCACTTCACAAAGATATAATAAAATACTATTCTATCAATTATTTTTGAGTTAATAACAATTAACTATATTTTTTTAATTTTTAATTAATTAAATTAGTCTTCTAATCTAAAAGAATTTACAAATAGGTTATTTGATGTTAATAAAATGATATAACAAAAAAATATTTTCTTTGACTAGTATACCAATTTTATTAATTTAAAAAATAATATTAATTTTGAAATAAAAATAATATCAAAATTATCAGTAAGACTAATTTGATTAATTTAAAAGTTACAAGAATTCATTGCACACAAACCCAAATAGAACAACCCATTTGCTATATATTAACTCATTATTTTTTTCTTTAAATTTTGCTGCGCAACTAATAAATTACCCAATAAATTGGATTATTGGACGATAAGCTTAATCTAATTCAATATTGATCAGTTTTTTGTATAATTTATTGGGCTAATTATTATTATTATTTTTTTTTTGTCCTTTTAATTCTCATTTCTATAACCCCAACGCCCATCGTAACACCGACGGCTATTTAAGGCTTCGCCCTCCCTTCCGATCTCCTCGAACCTCTTGCCCTAACTTCGCTTGTTCGAAGAACCCAAGAAACAGAAGCCATGCCGAAGCACATCACAATCCTCCTCTTTGTAGCCCTTCTCCTCCTGTTCTCCGCCAGGGCCCAATCAATCCGGAAGCTGCCGGCAGCCCGTCTACAAGGTCAAGAGGAGGTAATCAGTAGTACTTTATATGTACCTAGAAAACTTTATCTTTGATCATGATATATTGTGGTTTTAATACAATTATCTTTGCTAATCTTACATAGTGGAGATTTGGGTTTGTTTGATAGCAAAGTCATGAAGAGGAGGAACAAGCTTGTGAAGGAGAAGGTGAAGAAGAATGCTTAATGAGGAGAACACTTGTTGCTCACACTGACTACATCTACACCCAACAGAAGCACAACTAACAACATCAGCAGAAAGCGGATTGCAATTGTTTTGACTTGTATGGGGCTCTATGTGATGAATTTCAACACTCTGATCAACTTACATATTCAAGTAGTATTTGTCTAACATTTGTGTAATTTATTCAAGTTCTCTCTATAGACATGATAATATTTTGCCTGTAAACTTAGATTATGGCTGTGGAACACTGGAATGAATGATTTTCTTTGATTTCTGATATCATGACTTGTTTCTGAGTAATTTATAGTTGATCTCCTATTAGCCTTTTCTCTCTAAAGATAGCGCCAACCTGCAGGGCTTCCTGCAGAGCATGAATCCTGCTGATCTTCTCCCTCAGAGGTTGAGAGTTGAATTAATTACTGATTAATTAGCATAGTGGGGGAAAACTCTGGGCATTTAATTGGCTGCACTGTTGTTGCTTATCATTTAGTTGACTTTGAGTAGACTTTATTATTCTGCATAATGTGGTCAAAAGTTAGCCTCCTAGCCGGATACTGCTTCAGATGTAAGTCTAATTAATATGCTTCCTTAATATAATAAAGTAACTCATTAGAAATTAGTGAGACCGACAGATGTCTACAGAGATATTATTATTGAAGGGTATATTACACCAAGGTTCTTGATGTTTAGCTTCCTTTTGATACGCAAGTTTATATGTTTTTGAATCACTTTACATGGGCCATCTTCATGCTCCTCCAAATATTAGTAACTTCCAAAACGTTTACCATGTTGCACACCAATGACTTCGCTAAAGAAATCTTGACCTCCAACCCTAACATTGTAGAAGAGTATTCAATGGCGATTTGCATGTCAGCAACTATGTAGTCGTCACCCTAACAGCTGCATATTACATCAATACTTTTACGTTTAACTTGCTTTTGATACATTGGTCTATAATCTTTTGAATTGCTTCACATTGATTTCTGTAATCATTCAATTAATTTCTACAATCTTCACTATTTTTTTTTTCATTTTTCACCTAAATCATCCCTATTTGCACCTTGAAAAGAGAGAAGGAAAACGAGCAGTTTTGCTATATGTGAGAGTTGGAGCTTGGGGAGAGGGAAGAGGTGAGAGAGATATTAATTGTACCTCAAATAACTAGTTAGCATAGTTTATCCTATTATTATTATTATTATTATTATTATTATTATTATTATTATTATCTCCCCACCTTGTGGTGTGCTTTAATTAGTCATGGATAGATGCACATGCAATAAAATAATATGGACATTAGTTCTGACCTGCTCTATGATTGTCATGCATTGTATTTAAAAATCATTGGTGATATCAGAGCTTCAAATTTATTCCATTTCTTTTACAATAACAAACAAAGATGATATTGCTTTCCTGCCTAACTTCTATATTATCATTATCCCTGTCATATATATGAGATTATATAATATTGATCAATTGTCTTAAAATATGGAATTAAGGTGTTATTCAAAAAAAGATTTTATTAAAATAATTGTGTCATATATATGTACAACTGTGACAGATCATTTTTAAGGTCCACGTGATAAAAATATTTTTAGAGGATATTTAATTTAATACTCTCTAGATGTTTATATTATCTCTGAATTATTATTTATTTTATTTAGCTTTATTATATTAAAATATAATAAAATATAAATGCAATTGTGGATATTTTTTTACAACAATCAACTTAATATCTATATATCACTCAATTTTAAGTAATATCTAAACATCATTTTAGGTTAACAGTGAAATAAATTTTAAAATTTTTATTTAAATATGTCATCAAATCACAATCAATTTCTTCAAATTATGGCTGCGCATGACATCATAATAATATTAAATTAAATACTTTTTTAATTAAATTAGTCATCTAATGATAATTATATATGATATAAAATATATTTAATTTAGTATACTAAAATTGATGTATGATATACAATATATTGAAATATGAACAGAATTTAAAACTAAATTAATTTCTTAAATTGAAGACTTTCTTCATTTGTTATATAGTTGACTTTGGGAAGGGCCAGCTCCATACAATGGGCGGCAATATTTTTAATGTAAATATAATAATTTATTCATCAGAGCCAAGAAATCTAGTTATGGTTGAACTGCCATATATAAAGCACGTGCTTTAATTCTTCGTACTGTTGAGAGATGATAGATTGGATCAATTTCCATAATTTCATGTAAATAATGCTCTAGGGACATTTGGTTCAATGTTATCTTGACGTTATATTATATTATCTAAAAAAACAATTATTTAGTTTAATAATATCTATAAATAATTTTTTATAAGATCATAAAATTATTAATCAAAAAATAACATCTAGATAACCTAAAAGCTAATGATGAAAAGCTCTATAGTTAAGTGTACTTAGGTTGGAATAGTACTAGAATGAGCGACCTCTTGCGAAGTACTCAAATCACGCATTTTCCTAAAAGCAAACGAACAATACTTCTACATTTGAATCACGAGATGTTATAATGGTGGTCATCTTTCATCGAAACCTAAGTCTAATAGGAAGAAGGGAATTGACTTATCACAAACTCTACAACATCAAATAAATTGTATGATATATGGGGTGACATCTCATCAAGACCTTGTCGAATTTCCATAAGATTCCTCAGTACTGCATACATGCAACAACTATTCTAAGATTCTCACGTGAATTCATACTATAAATTAATGTCACTTGATATAGGTGTCTGTAAACTTTTCATGCTAATCGAAAAAATAATTTGTAGATAAAAAAATTAGCAAATTTGTCATTTTATTTTTATACAATCGTATTTAATAAATTATATTATATACATTATAAATTAATAAAATTTTGTAGTACTAAATAAATTATAATTGTGATATTAAAATAATTTTTATATAGTTTTTGGAATATAATTTATTAAAAATACATAAATAATATGCAAAAATAATAAAATTTTTAATTAATTAGTAATTAAACGCATCGTCCATCATACAATTAAAATCTTAGAAAAGACTGCTGTACTACAGTGAATCCAATTGAAATCATGCGCGTAGCGTACGTAGAGCCGTAGATGGACCATCCACTTCAAGCTTCAGCAGAATCAGCACCACTCCACCACGCACAAATTCTACACATCAAAATTGATTCGAGCACTGCGACGACTGAACGAATCTACGCATTAGTCAAAATTCCATTAACTGCATGCATTAAAGCAGTGCGCATCGCTTTCTACAAAGACCAAATTAACTTTTAATACTACTGCAACTCCATTAAATATAGGAATAATTACGGTATATGTCACACAATTTAATTTTATTTATACCTTACCTATCCATTCTTAGTTAATTACGTTATGCACACTCAAAATATTATAAAATCTTATATACACATATTTTAACTTATTTTTATTATAATGAGTAATCATAATTTTTCAATAACCTAACTATAATTAAATTACAAAAAATCTGAGTCATTCATCATATTATTTTAAGGATATTTAAATATATTTTGAGTAAAAATCTTAAAATCTTAATGTTTAGGTGGCGGCAAAGGAAGGAGACATCCGCGACGTGAATTGATTTTAGGATAAATCAATGCTTTAGTGTGGTATTGAGGAAGAGAAAAAATATATACCATCAAGAGTAAAAATATAATTTTAATGATTTACTAACAGAATATTTTTTTCAAATAAATTTTGATTAAGTTTTAACTTAAATGTGTGTATGTAAGATTTTGTAATTTTTTAAGTGTGCATAGCGTAATTAACTAAGAATGGACGGGTAAGACATGAATAAAATTAAATTGTGTGGCATGTAGGTAATTATTCTTTAAATATATTAGTGATTTTCACATGAGTTGCACGTGATATAGTAACTTTATTCAATTCCAATTAGTGCTGTTTGAAATAAAATGAAGTGAGTCCAGTTTCACAATTTTTAGTAGCGAAATCGAATCGAGTTCGTAAATACTAGAACTGCAGCAACCCAAAAGAATTTGATTCAGATTCGAAATTTGATTCGAGTCTGGTTCCGCCGCATTATTTAGCGACAAATTAAAAAAACTGTTCTAGATTTAATATTATATATAAAAGAATTTATATCTTTTGAACTATAATGTTATTAGTGTTGTAAGAAATTAGAACCCAAAACCAAAAATAAGAATCTAAGAGGATAAATTATAATTTTTATGACAAGGAATTCACATCTAAGACTAATAAGAAATTAAGAGATCAAATTATAATTTCGGAGGGACATAGTTTTAATTTCTGTTATAATTAATTCATAGACTAATAATAAAATAAAGAGATAATTCCATTTAGGTCCCTGAAGTTTGCTTACTTGGACACAAAAGTTCATAAATCTCAAAACATATCATTCAGATCCATAAAAAATATTACATGAGACATCGTGATACTTTCGTGACAGAATCTATCATGCATTGTAAAAATAATAAAAATATTATTCTTTAATCTATTAATTTTCAAAATATGTCATTGAGGTCGTCGTCTGCAACGTGCGTGGATGCCGGAGCGCGGAGGCCCTACGTGTCGCCCCCTCGCGGACGCCTTGTGCACAAGGCCGCGCGTAGGACACCGGCGAGCAGATCGGAGCGCTTGGCCGCGCGCAGGACACCGGTGCTCAGGGATGTGCTTCGAGGATGCTATGGTCGTGCGATGCAGGCTGCCTGCGCGCGGAAGCCGATGGCAGCACGCTGCCGGCCGCCAGCGCTCGAGGCCGCGCGCATGCGATGGATGCACAGGGCGTGAGGGGTAAAATCATAATTTAAAAAATATTTAATTTAATTTAATTTTTTTGATGAAATTATGATATTTTAAATGAAAAATATTATGTTGGAACTAACTGGAAATTTTTTTAAAAATAACTAAAACTCTGGTAAACTATATAGTAATTATTATGGACCTGGTTGATATTTTTGACATTTGTGGACCTTTATGATAAATTATGTAAACCTCAAGATCCTAAATAGAATTACTCATAAAATAAATTATAAAACTAAATTATAATTGCTTGGGACTTATGACCTAGATTAAGAAATTTGAGAAATTAAATTAGAATTTTTATTGTAAAAAGTTAGAATCTAAGATCAGAAGTGAGAGAAATCAAGTGAACAAATTTTTATTTTTATTTTTATTGCAATAAATTAGAACTTGAGAAATTTTTTTTTTGAGAAATTATGTGTCAAATTATAATTTCTTAATTAGATGCAAAGACTAAAACTAAGAAGAGATTGAGGAACTAAATTATTAAGGAATTAGGATTTAATATAAAATTTGAGAAAAATAAGAAGATTAAATTATAATTTTTAAGATATCAAGATTTATATTAAAAAATTAAGAAAATAAATTGTAATTTAAAATCCTGAATTTTTTAAATGTTACAAACTATTACCTACAAATTACTAAATAAAATTAAGAAAACTATATTATAATTTTTCTATTAAACTATCTCCAAACCGTCTAGCACGACTTTTCTCTCTCCTTTCTCACATATCTTTCTGACAGAGAGAGAAGGCCTTATTTGGCTCAAGGTAATTTTTTTGCCTAATATAAATTTTAACTATAAAAATAAATTTTATTATATTTTTAATATAAATTTAAAAAAAATATAAATATAAATATTACATATTTTTTAATATTAAAATAAATTTTTCTTCTATTAAATTTAAAAAATAAAATATTTTTATTCTCTAACGAGAGAAACCAGACAGCAAGGCGCATTTTAGGCTCTGTTTAGCCTTAGAGCTAAAATCATAATTAAAATAATAAATTGAGTATTTTGATTTAAAATATAAAATAAAATTGATATTTGTATTAAAAATTATTGAATATATAAATTAAAATAATTTTTTATATTAAAATTAGTTAAAAATAATTAAAATTTTTATTTATTATGATTATTTAAGCTAATATACTCATATTTTTAATATGTACTAATACATGTATATACACATTACATTTTTTCCAAGGGGGCTGTAATGCAAAACTACACGTGATTCAAATTAAATAAAATATGCGACATAAATAACATGGGTAAATTGAATTCAGGTTCCTATAGTCTAAAGAATATTGTAAATTAGTTTAAATTTTTTTAAAACTTCAATTTAAGTTCTTGATCAAGATTATAAAAGTGCTATCGCTCAATTTAAATTAAGACATAATTATTAAATTTTTTTAATAAATTATTCATAATTACTAATTTTTAATTTTTTATAATATAATTTTAAAATATATATTAATATCTATTTTTTTTAAATTTAAAATTTTAAAGCAAAGAAAATAAGAGACGTGAGAAATTAAATCTAAAATTTTTATTAATTTAAAAAAAATATGTGAGGATAAAAAGTTATTTAAAATATGTAAATGATTTGAACTACTAAAAAATAATAAAATTTTATATTTTTTATTAAGGAAAGGTTAATGATAAAAAGAAAAATCTAAGAAAGAGATCAAAAAAGCAGTGATTTTATAATTTAGGAATCAAAATTTAAATTTTTTAAAAGTTAAAATTAATTTGTAGCACTCTCCTAATCTTAGGAGTTCGAATGCAATTTACCTAATGTTAACATATTGCTACTTCTTTCATTAAAAAAAAAACATATTACTGATTATTGCAATACAAAAAAATAATAAACATTGCTTAAGTGCTTAATTATTATCAGCACTTTAAACTTTTAGGTTATAGTGAAGGAAATATGCAAGTGAATTAATGTTAAAAAAGTAGTCTTAAATTAAATACCATATATTTATGTAGATTTTAGAGCAAATATTTTAGGTCATAATTATGAGGATCACATTAACATGAAATTACGGAAAAATCAAAAGTAACAAGAGAAATGAACATCATCCAAAATGTAATTTTTTTTTGTGATTATGTAGATATAATACAATAATAACTACAACAACTAACTTTTATCCTACTAAGTGGAGTCGATTAATGAATCTTTGATTTTCTTAATATTTAGTGATGATAATTTTTATTCAAACTTATTTAATTCATTTTAATTTTTAATGGAATTGGTATGAGCTGCTAAGTTAAACCCGCAACTCACCCCGACCCATTTTGTGAAAAGGTGTGTTCAAGTGTAACTAGGGGTGACAATATATGATCCGACCCATGAACTCGGCCAGTAAATTTCGGGTAAGAGTCATAAATTTTGACCTATTAATTAAATGGGTCGGGTTGGGTAGGGTTCGGATTTGACATTTATAAAAAAATACTCTCTAAACGGGTCGGGTCGATCCGCCAACCCGACCAATTTATTAATCGGGTAGGGTTCGGGTCATGAATTTTGACCCATTTAATAAATGAGTTGGGTTCGGGTTAAGGCTATTCGGGTCGGGTCGGAGTCGGGTTTGACCCGAACCCGATCCGTCGACCCATTTTGCCACTCCTAAGTGTAACACAATAATATAATTTTAAGACTAAAATAATTAAAAAAAAATATTATGTTCTTATTTTAGTTTAAAATAAATTATTATGGATATGAGGTAGGATGATGCAGGTCGAGATAAATCAGAGCAGGATGAAATGGGAAGAGATAAGATAGTAGAAAGAAAACGGAAAGGGTCAAGTATAGGCTATATGAGAAACAAAGTGAGGAGCAGTGGTGAGTATAAGATGAATATGAGTAATCTCTATATATATATATATATGTATGTGTATGTATATGTATAGCTTATATTTGTGTTTATTTGGTTTTAGAAAAGCTCTGGCCACTCTCTCTCTCTCTCTCTCTCTCTCTCTTTGTATGTTGTACATCTCTGAAAAGACAGATGCCAAGGTCCGCTGGATAATGAAATAGTTAATTAGATATGTAATAATTATCTCTAAGTCCTATCTTATAATTGTGGTTCAAACATAGAAGAAGATGCACATACTTCTTGTTTGAGACCTAATTGAAGTCAACATGCATGTGAGCTTTAAGAAACATAGTACATGTGCATGTATATAGTATTGGAATAAGGATTAGATGTATATATCTATATATCTATTCATCTATCTATTTGTCTATATATATATATATATAAACTTTTTGTTGATAAGTACATATTGCTAGAACAGCTTAATCACCAGAGAACATATAGGTTTATTCATTAAAGAAAGAGATGCACGAATCCTTATTAATAAAGCTCCCAATTGCAGAAAAATGAACATAATTTAGTCTATAGCCAATAGTTAGCTTAGCTCCACAATCAATGGGCACCTGACTTAAAAAGGAGACTTTTTGAAGATCGAAAAATCATTTGAGGTTCACATGAATGAAATAATTAGACCATCCGATCCCTAAAAACGGGCTGTCTGATCTATGGGTCCCCTACAGTTGACTGTAATTGTGAGCAAACATCTTGCATATATTTATGCTAACTAACTACTTGATGAACATTACAATGCAAGGAGATTTCTATAACGCCCTCAAAGAGGATGTGATCTGATGCATATTTGCTACTTATTTTAGTATAATGCTATGAATGCTACAAGGTCTTAACTTAAGAAAAAAAAATAAAGAAAAATTTATCATATTAATTCCAGATGCAGTGGAGAAAAAGGCAACTGGTGAGTGGGAGAGCCAAATTAAGAAAGTTCAGGTTCAAGGATTGAATTGGGGTCCATCTGGAATCCTCCAAATCCAGCTTCACATTTACTCCACGGTTGGTTGGCTGGCCGGCTGGCATTCATTTCCTGCGGGAGATATTTTCAATCTCATTCCCATACATGACGAACCACTGTCTAATTGCTGAAATATTTCAGAAAGACCACTGCATCAGCAGGTATTTTAGCATTGAATTCTGCTTCATAATCGCAAGATAGATAGATATTATAAATGAACATTCAAATCAAATAAGGTGAACATGATACGCCGCAAATCTTCATTTCATCGAAAGATTAACTTTTATTTGATTTCTCAGGTTACAAAACAGAAAGAGGTTTTAATTTGATTTTGTTATCTTTATACAACAAGCTTCATCACAACAAGCACTGGTGGAGTGTTGATGTGTGATTCCGTTAAGCAATAGAGAACTTTGATTTCTCACCAGTGAGATCTCTCAAAGAGCACATGGCTGCGTCACCGGACAGAGCAAAATAACATGTCTGGAAGTGTAAACGAAGTCGAAGTAAAAATTAAAGTATAATAATGTTCTTCAAGACCTGAGGCCACGAGAGTGTCAAGAGTACTTGTATTTATATAGAGAGAATCATCGTTCTCTGCCTTCCCTCCATTTGTGGGATGTAGACTGCCCATGTGGTGACAAGTAAGAGATAGTTAATGGTTGATTGTCCTAAGTGGGAGAAAGCATAAATTGGTTAATGTGAGATTAGTTGCAGCTTATTGCCATAGTGTTCTTAAGATGAAAACTCATAAGTTCATGGGTTAGTTAATCTGACAGTTAAGGAGTAAGTCTTCGATGAAATAGTTCATAACAGGTGAATGGCTTTCATAAGAGGATGATGAAGGAACGAGGGTCTGCCTTTAAAGAAACCATAGTTAGTCAAAGGACCTGTCATATAAGCCTAATTTGTTCTATAGTAAATGACATATGTATGGTATATATTGATGTGTGAATTTTAGAACAAACACTGAGAAGCACTGAAACACAAAAAATTAAGCATTCACCTCAAATTAAGGCTACTTCCTCAACAGTTCAAAATTACAGGAAGTGAAGGAGAAATGCAACAGTTTAAATTGAGAAGAAACCTATCTCAGCCCCAACATAGCCGGAATTGATATAGCACTTCGAGATCCTTGCTATGACCATGGCGCCCCCAAATCCCCAAGAAGTTTTCATAGCACATATTGGCCTAGGTCTCCGCTCACATAACGAACTGGGAATATTCGATAAGTTGGGATACAAGACATATCAACATACATCTAAGCAAATTTCCATGAAAACCACAACCAACAACTGAACTGAAAATCTCTATGTATTCACTTTAACATAAAATCTGTTCTCTTAACTTTCTGATTCTAACAGTTCTGCATCAAGCTATTATTTTCACAATGACAATCAGGAGAAACATCAACATAACCACAATTATTACTTACAACCTAAGGCCTAAGGGAGAAAAATAGTACTATTTCAATTCCCCAAATGAAATGAATTTGGTTTTTTCTTAGAGATGGTTTGTCACAGTAATATTATTAGTTTAGCCTTCAAACAAACTAGATTATCTGAATAATAAAATGGTTCCCCACAAATTATCAAGCCTAGAATGTCCATAATCATGCATTGTGCTAGGAGAAAAAATGAAAATCTGAAACCACAACATTAATCATGTATGGTAGGAGCCAAAATGACGAAAATAAAGCATAAAACCACGAATGCAATAAAAGAAGGATCAAGATAGATGCTGAAAATAGGAAATTCAACAAAACCATAATTCAATAGAAAGGAAATGTAACACCAAAGAGAGAACAAAAGGGAACCGATTAAGATATCTTCTTAAATAATCCAATTATCTGGGAGTGACATATCTAGAATGCATAAAACACAGACCCTTATCAGTATTAAATGTACAAATACAAGCTAAGTCGCAGAATTATCATAGAAGTATATCACAAGTAACAGACACAACATAAAAAAATATAGAACATGGGAGGTGAAAAAGATGGTCAATTAATCGCGTTTTCCACACACATATATTCTCAGATCTCAACCTGTCAATATTTATCTTCTTGTCCCACTGAAACATTAACTATTGCTACATCTACCAGTAATCTCTATCAATAAAGTAAAATGAACGCAGTAGTTGTTACCATGGAGAAAACTTATATAAGAAGGGCATGACAAGTTCCAGCAGGAAAACTTGAGAAAGTTCTATGACAGGGGAGCTGCTAGTAAGCTCAAAAATAAACAAATTTTTTGCCATAAAACCATATTAAAAGAACAATCGAAAGAAGATCAGAATTCCACCAAGGAGCAACAAGATGAAGGGCATCATGTAGGTATTGCAGTATGAGTCCCCCATTAGTGACACACTCAATTCAGAACTAAGCTATCACCAAAACCTTTGTCCCATTTGCAATGCGTGCGCAAAGAGTAAGGCAAAAACTCAGAGAAAACATAGCCTGGGCGTTCAAGTACCTCACCAGGTCCAGGCCCCTCTCAACAACTTCCTCATAGATGAAATCGACCCCCCTCTTCACCCCATCTTCTATCTTCCACACCACAAACTCAAGGAACGATCTCAATGACTCAAACGTCAGCCTACTCGTTACATCAAGAAAGAACTGTCTGTTGCGAGGAACAGCCAAGACTGATGAGATTTTCTCAATCCACCCATTAACTTCCTTTCTCCTCACATTTTTGGGAGAAAACACCCGCTGAATCTGCTTGACATCTATCCCTTCGTGCCCGGAGGAAGAAGATGAGCTTGGGTTGGCCAGCACCTCGCGGGAGGTTTTAACCAGAGTTTCCATCGACCCATTGCAGACGGAGACCAGCATGTCCTTCACCCGTGGCTCGTGCGTGGGGTTGGTGAGACCGGAGAAGAACTGATCGTAGGTGTTCACATCCTTCGTCTTCTCGAGATAGACAGCCACGGCTGTGCTCACGAAGAGCTGGATGGAATCGGCGATCAGGTCCCGGCACTTATCGTTGCAGATCAAATCGACCCAGCCGGCAGCATCGCCGGAATCTGACTTTGAAAGGGAATCCGTCAGTTCTCCTCCGGTGTAGAGAGCCATCACCATGTTCCTGGCGAAACTTCCGACCACCACAGAAGCAAAGCCGGAGCCTTTATTGGAGAGTAGCTTCTCGAGAACCTTATCAGAGAAATTTAAGCTGCTATGGGCCTCCCCCTCTTTTGTGCAGAATCCACGAACTATTCCGATCGTCATGGCCTCTGAAACCCTAGATATGGTGACCGAAGTCTCGTTGGATAATGCGATCTTTGCGATTTGCTTGAGGCTCGGTGGGATTTCGTCGGACTCGGACTTGAGGAAGCCGGAAAGATCGGAGGATATAAAGCTGAGAACCTTGGCAGAAGAGAAGGCCGCATCAGCGACGGATACGAGCGCTCCAACGAGCCTGGCGAGCTCCCGGCGCTTGGCGGTGACGGAAGGGAAATGGTAGACCTTGTACGCACCGTAGCCGGAGAGGCCAGCGGCGGCAAGGAGAAGTAACCATCTTCGTCGAGGACTGTAGACGGAGAGGGCCGTCTCGGCGAGGCCCGAGGCCATTGGTGAGGACTGAACGGAGATTTGTAGGATTTTTTGAGTTGCGAAAGGGAACGAAATCCTGATGCGAGTAAGAGGAGACGGCTTGAAGAGAGAACTCAGAGAGGTAATAGCTTCGAAAGGAGGGATTTTATCATCTTCTCCGAAAGCAGATACTGTCATTGGCCTTCAAGCAGGTTGGAATCTCATCTCCAAAAAAGAAGGAAAAGAAGAGATTTTGCGATGGGGAAAAGCGAGAAATATGCATTTTGCTTGTGAAAAATAGAATCTACGAAGGAGAAGAAGAACTCGAAGGCGAGATGACCATGCGAAGGCGACGGTTTTGCTTGCGAAAAAGAGAAGCTGCCGGATAAGATCGCGCAAAGCAATTAAATAATGAAGGCAAGCAGTTCTTGGTGAGCGATCGATGAATGTGACAAAGCGGCGGCCTTTGGCTGGGCATGAACGCTGAGGCACTTTGGATCAGGCAGATGGGTCAGTGACTCAGTTCTGTCATGTTCTGACTTTCCGCCGGAGAACCACAGCAAGCATGCCACTCAGTTTAGCACCTGTGATTCTTTGCCGAATTCAACTTTCAAGCCTCTGGATTTTTAGTGCAATTGCAGTAGTTATAATATGCTGACGCCCCCATTAAGAAGAAATATCATGATGATAACTTAAAAGACCTCATCTTTAAAGCTCATGGATAGCGGGAACTGCACAGCCTTCAACCGGTTTCTCCTCCTATGAAGAAGAAATGTCGGCATCCCTGAAGCAATAAATAAAAAAAATGACTAATTTTAGTTATAATTAATATTTTAAATTTATTTAATTTTTTTTAAAAATTACAAATAATTATGTACATAACAATCCATATTACTATAATTATTTGTATCACAACTATTTTCAAAAAATTACACTACAGCATTAAAAAAATAAGTGGGTGTAATTTTTAGGTATGTGACGTGAAATTTTTAAAAAAAAAATTTGATATGTAATTATGGTAATATGAAGTGTTATATATGTAAATATCCCTAAAAATTTTTATATATATAAAAGTTAAATTTAATTAAAAAGAAATAAATTTCAATTTATTTGTATTTTTATTTTTTAAAGCATACGTGTGAAAATAGATTATCAGAAAACCAAGAAGTAGGGGGAACCAACTTTATATGATTTATTTGTTGATTGTTTGAAATAGATTATATAATCTATTTATATTGATGTGCTCATATTTTCTATTTTTATTGTTCTATTGTTGATATATTATTGTTCTGTCAATTAAACTGGTTTGTAATGTTATTGTTATTTATTTATTGATATGATGAATTGTTGATCTGATAAGAGCGGGGAGTATTCGTCGGGTGATGTCCTAAAAAAGAGGAATCACTAATGTAAGGGGCAGATCCTGGCAGACTTCTAGATGATAAAATGGTAGAAACTTCCTTATCTTATATAAATTTTAATAATAAACAATCACTTTATTTCACATCCAATATAATACTCAATAAATCAATCAATTTTATTTCACATTTCTCATAATTTTTCATATAATTAACTCATTTTATTTTATATCATATATATTTTTTGAAACATAATTAAAAAATTTAACTATATCAATTTTACAAAAAATAGTTGGACGTCGAAGCTACAAATTATACAGTTATAGAAAATGATAAAATTTCAAAAATAAAAATAAAAAATCAAAAATGTGATATTCTTGACAAATTGCTAAATTTATCAAAATCTATGTAAATCACAATCGAGTCTTTTAGTAGGTAGCCAATTACAAATGATTTCCTACGTTGTTCTGAGTGGAAACTAGAAATGCATTCAAATATAATTTAAAAATTCTATTATTAGATGCTGATTAAACATCCAAGCATAACTATAATATAAGTTATATAAATAACATAATTTAAAGTTGTTTACTCCACGAGACTTATTCAAGTGAGATCAATTCGTAAGATGAGTGACCCACACGATTTAGAGTAAGTCGTGAAAATGACTCAGTATAACTCACGTGAATCATATAAATTTATTGTAAGCTACTAATGGGAACGTCAGTATACACTTAAACCAAATTCTATAATTATGATTAATTCAATGTTGCATCCATATTTCTTAGTAGAAGGAAAAATTTTAAAAATTTGGCCCAACCGATGCTCACAGTTACTGCCAAATTTTAAAACCATGAACCACATACAGCGTTATCAAAAAGAAAAAGAAATTCCATCAAAAAAAAAAAGAAAAAGAAAAAGAAATCTGTGGGAACCCCAAAGCTTTGTCAAATCGCACGTGACAGAGCAAAGCGGCTGCGAGTCGCCGCACTGGGAGGGCCACGTCACACGTGCTCTGCTCCAACGCGGCGCCGCAGGCATGTTTTTAAAAGAACGTCTCTTCGTTGAAGGTAAGCAATTCGATCACTCGGAACAAATTCTCTCATCCAGTCTCTCTCTCTCTCAGATGTCCGTCTTTTTCTTAATGATATTGATGTAAGTTATGTTACTGAAGTGGCATATAGAGAAAAAGAGAAGATTTCTTCAATTAAGAATCTGATCAAACTTTGTTCTCTCTTTTTTTTTTTTGATCATGATTATGCTGTGATTTCTTTGTTAGAAGTGCACTTCTCACCTCTCTTTTTTCTTTCTTGGTTTTTTCAATTCACCTCACCTAACAATCTTGAAAGAATGGATATACTAAAAAGTACTTCCAAGACATATTTGACAGATTACATAAGTACAGATATTCTGTTATTTGACTGATTTTAATGTTGAGGATATTTTAGAAGAATCAATCAATGAATCGGTGTGTGTGTGTGTTGCCCATATTTTGATCCCAACTTCAACTCTCTAGACTCAGAGCTCATTGCTCCACCCAGGTAACCAAATAAGTTTGTATTTCATAATTATATATTTACATTAGCTTCTGTCCGACGATGGCTCGGTGGCTGCGAAAGTGTTAGCCTATTTGATTGTTTACTTTTGCATAATTTTTTATTTTGACAACCACCAACAGGGTATGCATAGACAACAACACGTATGACAATTGCATGCTTGTAAAGGTACCAAGGCCCTAATCTATCATCTGTTTTTCTAATTCTATTGTCATATGAAATACTATGAATGAGAAAATTAATTTTTTATTAGTCGATAACTAAAAAATCGTGTTGACTTTTGGCAACATCAATAGGGTTGTGGGCTAACAAGCGTTCTTCAGAAAAAAAATGATTTATCATGAACCACAAATTTCTTTTTCTGATTTATAAATTACTAAAAAATCTCATGATTTGGGTTCATATATTCTCAACATGCAATTTATTATGATAAAAATGTTTGTTGAATACTTCACCTTGTTTTTTTCTTGGTTGGTTTTCCATCTCAGGTGGACAGTGCGAATCGGCATGGGATACTGCTGGAAATGGTGCAGGTGCTGACGGATCTTGACCTAATTATCTCCAAGTCCTACATTTCCTCCGATGGTGGCTGGCTCATAGATGGCAAGCCCTTTCTCCCTGCTCTCTTCTCATCTCTGATATTGTTAATTCTGAATTTCCTCTTTTCTGCTACAGTGTTCCACGTCACGGACCAGTACGGCAATAAACTCACAGATCAATCCCACATCAATTATATTCAAAAGGTTGATAATTTAACAAATTCTTGTCCAGTTCTTCTTCGGCTCCTTTTACTAGATTAGCAATGTGTAATGACCCAGGCGCTGGCTGCCGAGATGAAAGGAGGAGAATACTCGCCGGAGGTCAAGACTTGCCTCGGCAACCTCGTCGGCTGCAACTCTGATAACACAACTCTGGAGATGACTGCAAAGGACCGCCCCGGACTCCTCTCGGAGGTGACGGCAGTACTGGCTGAGCTCAATTGTGATGTCTACTCCGGAGTTGCCTGGACACATAAAGACCGTGCAGCCTGCATTCTGTATATAAGTGACAGCATGAGTGGCCGGCCGATTGATGACCTGAGCCGCTTGGCGCGGGTTCAGGAGCAGATCGAAAGCGTGGTGGAAGCTCACCATTGCACTGGTGAGCTGCACCGGGTGGGACTCTTCAGCCCCTCAGCTGGCTGCATTCGAACTGAGCGCCGACTACATCAGCTGATGCGGGAGGACAAGGAGTACGAAGCTGGGCCTCGACCGCCTCCCATCGAGGATGACAACCTCTGCACTGGGGCGAAGGGATGGTTCGGCCATAGTGGAGGAGGCGGCAGAAGCTGTTCATTACCAATTGGATTTGAGGAAATGACAACACGGGTGTCCATCGATTGCTGGAAGGAGAGAGACTACTCAGTGGTCAATATGCAGAGCTGGGACCGTCCAAAGCTGTTCTTCGATACTATATGCACGCTTACTGACCTTCAGTATGAAGTGTTCCATGCCTTCGTTAGCACCCACGGCTCTGTAGCCAGACAGGTGTGTGTGTGAGAGAGAGAGAGGTGTACATTTATGGCATTGATTGCTCGATGTTTGTACTGATGACAGGAGTACTACATCCGACATATGGACGGGCGCATGCTGGAATCAGAGGTGGAGAGAGGGAGAGTTATCCGTAGTTTGGTAGCAGCCATCGAAAGGAGAGTCGGCCATGTGAGAATTCTCAGATGCTTATAATCTGATCTAGTGATTGAACTGAAATTATGTGCAGCTCAAATTATCAGGGACTCAAGGTGGAGGTACGTACAATGGATCGGCAAGGGCTGCTGGCAGAAGTGACGAGGGCTCTTCGCAAGACCGACAGGCATCTAATCAAACAAATAAGAGGTTAATTAAGTACCACAAGGAATCATGCACATGCACACCGCAAAATCAACAACCTATTCCGCAAAGAGGGGTCTTCCCTCAAAACATTCAGTTTGTAGAGCCAGCTACATTCTCTGCTGATTTGGCATTTTTTATAAAAACTGGGCTGTCGTCTTCCTCGAGATCGCTAAATGAAATGTCTTCACCGTCTCCAATGGAGAATGCAGCCAAACCTGTAACCTTCATATGCTCTATCTCATCCTCAGGCCAATCATCGTCCTCATTGAAATTGTCAATAATTATTTCCTTGATCTTCATCTGTGGAGCTGGTTCTTCTTTAATGACCGACTTGTCAACAAACTCTGCATCAGCAGTTAGTATCGACTTCTTCACAAGTTCGCAACTTTTTTTCAGTGCAGAATAGAAGGCATCTGCCGATACGCACAGTGAAGTTGGTGATGTCTGCATCCTTGGTGTTGCAAACTGCTCTCCAGGGGAATTTATCACACCATTGGGGTTCTTAGAATATACTCCTTCCTGAGAGGATTCTGACTCTGGTTTTGCTTGGCCTTGTGAGCCATGCATTAACATTGCTCTTGCTTCCACGATCTGAGGGAATCTAACATGAATGTTGTTAAAAAAGAAAACTAAAAAGATAACATTATGTTTAAATCTCAAATTAATATCCTCTAATATAGGCTGAATTTAAAAAAAATCACAAATTACCAAACCATATCAATCATGTTAGAAATAATCCAAACTAACGTTTTCACAGTAAATACATTCTCATCAAGGTTATGGTTTATTTCCAGATAGGGACATCAGATAATACTAAAATCAATATGTTTACGTTCTGCTGTTACCAATATATCTGCAATAATCTATAAAATTGCAGTAGACGATTAGGGAAATCCACTAACTTTTCTACCCCTATCAAGGCAAAGCTCTAAGCCTCTTAAGTTTCTGTAATCGATTCACAATGTAAATAAAAAGAAAAGTCACAATATATCATGGAGGTTTACTCATTCAGTGTCCACATCCACAGGAAGAACAGATTTTGAAGATTTAACTATTGAAAGTATCATCTTTCAAATGCATTGAAACTTAAAAGCAGTAAAAGAGCTTATTTGCCTCTTATAAAAGCTCTACCATATTTTTCTTGCCAGAATCATTACAAGATGTGTGAATGGTTGATAGTCAAAGGACATTAGAGTAGCCAATTCAGTAAAACCCCAGTTGGATTCCGTATCTCCATTAGGTGAACTTTACACCAAGGAAAGAAATAAAAAGAAAGAAGAAATTTTTGAAACAAATGAAAATACAATGAATTTTATTTTGACTATAAAAAAATCGTTCCACGGGGGTCAATCTTTGCCTGCTAAGCAAGAGGATAACATACAAATTCATAGTAAAACCATCACATCTAACCTAAGATCCAGAAAAGTTCATCGCTCACTTTGTTGACCAAGAGTAGCACAATTGCGGAGGACTGAGCTAATCGAGCACTCCGATGAAATGAAGATTTGGACTACAAATAATAGCAATGCAGTAAAAGCAAGATCATAGAAGTAAAAAATCATAAAAAGAGAAGATGAAAAAAAATGATCAACAAGATTTAATGTGAAAAATTTTGCAAAAAAGTCACAAAGAGTAAAAGAGAAAAGCTTCACTGACCAAAAGAGATTAAGGGGCTGTTAGGTATGAGGCCAAAAAGGCCATCGCTTTTTACCATAACAAAAAATATTTCTTTTCATTCACAACAACAACAATAATAACAACCAAGCCTGTATCCCACTATGTGTAGTCGGTTTCATGGATCCGTTATTTCCATTGCACTCTATCAATTAATAAATCATTATTTAGCTCTAAGTGTATAAGATCATTCTTTATAATTTCTTGTGATGCCTTTTTTAGTCTTCCTCTTTCTTTTTTACATAGGTAATATCTAATAACCCAACTTTTTTACTGCAACTTCAATAGACCTATCATATATATGTCTAAGCAATCTAGGTCAACTCTCTCTGAATTTATCCTCAATTGAAGTCACTTCAACTTTCTTATAAATATACTCATTTCTCATTTTATCCTTTCGTATATACCCACTCATCCACCTTAACATCTTCATTTTTACTATACTTATTTTGATCGTATGTTGCACTAATAGTAACTTCGTTGTTCGAATTGGAGTCCTGGGCCATAGCCTAGGTGCTTAAGCTTTTAGGTCAATTGATACTAGAGATTTAATAGAAAGAAGAGGTTGAATCGATAATACAATTTGAAGTAGATCCTTCACCCTCTTCTATGACATGACGTATGCTGCTATCACTTTATTTAGTAATTACACTAGCTTGGCATGAATAATGCCTTATTCATGTTTTTTGTTCTTCAATTTGTACAAGTCAAAATAATGACCTTTTTTCTTGCAATAATGACAATGTAGATTTTGGTGGTTTGGTGACTATGGGCTCTCTTTGCCTTACTTATTTGGATCCCTTTTTCGACTTCCAACCCCTAACTTAGCTCAAGTCGAAGAACTAAATTTTGAGTCTAATAAGATCTTCAACAGAGCCTTAGATATCCTCATGTAGAGCACGTAATCAAGAAAATTCTTATAGGAACGAAGACGCAAACAAAATAGAAGGACATCAAAATCTTCATCCTTGTATTTTTCTTTGATCATCTCTAGATTAGTCAATAAGATCATCTAAGTATGCCCTAATTTTGCTTCTTAAGGAAAAGCTTATTTATCAAGCTCTTTGTTATGCACAATGACTCCAATCTGAACAACAAAATTACTGTCTTGATCCCCTTCAGGTAACCTTAAAGGACTTCACTTGACAGCTATAATTGAATATGAGATAACGTCTTTTGGTCCTTTTTATCTCAAACAGGCACAATAACGGTTTCTTGTCTCTGTCGAGCAAAGCATTATCTAGATCCAATTGAACTAGAATAGTCTTCATATTCATTTGCCAAAGTTATACTTTATGGTCGCTACTAAAACTCTCCTTCGATCTTAGTTATGATACCAGTATGTTGGCAAAGAGTAGATAGCTGCCAAAAAAGAGTGAGCTAATTAAGCACTCCAATGAAACAAAGAGTCCGACAACAAACAATAACAACCTAGTAATAGCAAGATCACAGAAGTAAAAACCGTAAATAGAGAAAATGAAGATATGAACATCAGGATTTAATGTGAAAAGCCTTTCGAGAAAAACCCCAGAAGAAAAGCTTTATTAATCAAAAGAAAATAAAAAGTATGGAGATTGTACAAGATGGAGTCCTCTGACACAAGTAGGTGCTACACACAGAGAAGCTCTCTCTCTCTCTCACTATTGAAGAACACGATACTGAGAATACTCGATTGAGAAGATGGAACTCATGTACATAGAAGGCCCTAATCTCATCTCCTTATGTAGAGGGCAAAATGAATGACATAATAGTCATTGAATTTTCGAGAATATCCCTAGCTCTGACAGGTTCTGACACAAGCCTATTATGTCTTGTGCATGTCTCAAACTATCACAATCTAATGTACAGTGAAGACAAGCAAAGTTAAGTCAAAGAACAACATAACAAAGAACATTAATAAAATCTGTGAGATACTTGCACACATTCTCCTGTTAGAAAGGCTATTATAGAATGTAAAAAAAAAAATTGGCTTCTATGAATTTCAACTTCATTTATTCATATTTCATGAATAACTGCAACAAACTATTAATAACTGACTCACATCTCTCAAATGTGGAAGTGTTATTGCCAATCAAATGATTACCTACAATGTGCACAATCATGTCTATGATGCTTTTGGTGAGGGCACCTAATGGTATGCTTGTGATCCCTTCCTAAATCTATTTGATGCAGATTGAGTAATCAACATGAGCTCATTGATGATTGCCAAATTAGTTTGTTACAGATTCGGTCTGATTTCGAGTTGATGTAGGAGAAATAAACATTCATAATATTTGAGCTAATTTCATCTTTATTGTAATAGACATAGTCCATATTTGTCTTAAGAATATTTGCATTTCATTTGACAGTTATTTTATAGTTTTTATTTTATGTATTGAGATCTCTATAAATAGGGATCACATAATATTATAATAGTTAATGGGAATGTTAATGAAAAAAATTTGAATTTCCTAGGTGCCTAGAAATGGGTCAATATTCTAGTTAAGCGATCTCAGAGTGAAGATGAGAGGTAGATATGACGCCACTGAAACTTGCATAGTGCGATGCCACAACGGTGCATGCGATCGAATGCAACTGCTCTCGCACATCACCCTTAGCTGCTACTGTTTGCCAACACATTACCTGCTCGTTAGCTCTGCTAGCCACTCTTTAGCTTTGTCCACCGCTCGGCCCTTCGGCTTGCTCTGCTCATTCAATCGCTTTCCTGCACACTCATCCTCATATGGCCCAGTCCGTCCGAGAACCCAATCTACTAGAAAATTGCAATCAAGGGCTTATGTCTACTTGTATCCAGTTAAACTTCAATACTGACCCTAAACCTTCAATCCCAGATTTTCAATCAAGGTATATTTCTTTTGTATCCAACTTATTACTATTTAACCGAATATACTGATAAGTATTTGCTCAGTTAGATTATTCCACAGCTCTAATTTGAGATATCATAATTTCTATTGAGAAATATTTTCTTATTGGTATATTTTGTAATTCTCCTGATTAATTCCTTAGTATTACGAATCCGATCTTTTATATTTAATTTGACTAGTCTTAATCTAAATTGATAAATTTTAATGTGTCATCAATTTAATTTAATCTGAATTTTAAAATTATTTCATTTGCAGCATTCAAAACCCTTATTTATTATAAAATAATATTCTAAAATATTTTTGGGCTTAATTTAGATAATATGTAAATTAACATTGCTTATTTAAAATTTTAAAAATTTTATTTCACCTTTGTTTGTCCCTTATCAGTTTTCATATTAGAGAATAAAATAGCTATTCAGCAGTCTGACCTGCACTTTTTTCTAACTAGAATAATTAAAGAAATATGAAATCAATAACACTAATTTTGTTTTAAAAGCATTTGCATTTCCATATTAATAATGATAAAAAGAAGTAGCATGACATATTTGGAATGAATTCCAGTATTATTTGAAAGTATAGCACATTTTTACAACCATTCAATAGTCCCATCCAGATAGCATCTAATAACTACAATGCAAGTAATAGCTCCAATTTTGGTATCTCATAGTTATGTTACTACTATAAGTACTTTTTAAAAAAAAAAAGATGCTACTAAAGTAATTATGATGATGGAAAGAAACATACAATACCTTTAGCATTAATTCCCAGACTTTAGATTACTTTCTTTGTAGTTTTATGCAAGTATTGGACAGAGTATCTTAATAATTTATCAAACAAGAGGCTCAAGGTGCCAATGAATGGCATTTCTAAAACCAAAAGAATAGCAATAATAACTGCTACTACTGCATGCATAATGGGTATTGTTGAGTGAAGATGATTTTGGGACAGTTATGACCTTCACGAGTCTTGATATCTGTGATTTGTTTGTTGCAGCAAACACTTGTGTGTGTTTGTTTATAAACAGACTTGTTGAAAGCAATCATTAACATTCTACTTCTTTATTTTTCTACTTTGATAAAGGATGTGGACTAATGTGTTTGGGGGACCATTTTGCACTTTCTTAGTAGAATATGAATTAGTAAGGTTCCTTCACTATTAATGATATATTGATATTTTATAACATAAAATTTTAGAATATGCATAATTATAGTCTCAAAGATCCTCTTCTGTAGCAGTCTTTTTTTTTTTTCTTTTTCTTCCACTTGTATATTTTATTTTTGAAAAGAAATACAGAAAAAGGTATCATCAAGCAAGGAAATGGTACAAAGCCAAATAACTAGCAACATATTCAATTCAATGGTGACCTTTATCAGAAAATTAGAGCCAACATCCACAATAAGGGTCCTGGCATGCCCTACAATAGGAAGTTATGGATGTTTTACCTACCTGATTAATTCTAAAAGGAAGGTTAAGAAGAGAGATCTCAATTACGTCTACTGAGAAATGGAGTCAAATAAGGAGGAAATTTTACAAAAAAACATGATAAAAAAACATCTGGGTTTGTTTGGTTGGAGGATAAATTTGGGTAAGGAAAGAGAAAATATTTTATTTTATAGAGTTGACGGGAAAGAAATTTATTTTAATATTGGATGGTGTGTAGGATGTGAAATAAAGTTGATTTTAAGGTTGGAATTTGTGTTGGATGTGAAATAAAGTTGATTTTTAAGGTTGAAATTTGTGTTGGATGTGAAATAAAGTTATTAAAATTTATGATAAATAGAAAATATTATTAAAAAAATATTTTGCTCATTTTTGGGTAATTGCCAAACATGCCCCTTATAACCATCTCAATGTCGAATATTTCTTGAAGGACCAATTTCTATCATTCTAAGGTAACGAATGGTACGTATTTGGATGACAAGTGCTCAATAAGTACAAACAAACAGCATTGATCTCAATGTAAGCAGCAGTCGGGAGAAAGCTTCCATTAAAAAGCAATGCCCCATTAAACCAAATTTTGGAGAAATAACCACAGCAGTCCAAAATAACTGTGAAGGAGCAACACAAGGTACTTTGCGATGTTTCAAGAGACATAAATATAGATTAAAGTATCATGCGTGGAGAAAATAAGAAGGCTATTAGACAACAAACCTGAGGTGTTGACAAAAGTTCAGAATCATGTTTGTTTAGTCGAGGATGTAGCAACACAAAATAGATCTTCCAAAAGCACCCTATGCTCATATGAGTTGGGCAAAGCTCTATCCTTAGAGCTGCTAATCTTGGTGAAAGGCTTTCAATAGCCAAAGCATGGTCATACTGAGCTTCAGACATATCAAAATCTAAATGCAGAAATCACATACAATTAGCCAGACAAAGGCTATTTAAAAGCTCTCAAAAAAACTTAAACTTTACCAAAGCATAAACAGTAAAATTAGAGAAAGGTGGGTCACAGATACTAGATACGTAAGGAAGCAAAAATAAATAAATAAAAAGGCAATAAAATCAAATTCGATATGGGAATGGGGATATGATAGATATCATGCACAGAAAAAACAACCGCAAAGAAAATTATGAACCAATGCATCTAACCTATACTAGTGCACGCATAAGAGTACAATTGTTAACCCTGATTTGGGATGCATAATCCCAATTGTCCACAATGGCATCACAAAGGAAGGATGCCACCAACTCCCCTACCAGAATATCTGTTGATTGAAAAATGTTTAAGCTCCCCATACAACAAACATTCCTTGCAGAGGTTGGTCACTCCATGACAATCTTGGTCCTGCCAATGAAACTTTTCTTCACCAATACAACCATCGACTTTGTCTCCCCAATCCCCACTAACTTGATAATCAAATAATACTCAATCTGCTGACAACTTCATCCGAGGAAAGTCACAAGTTTCTTCCAAATGCTTTCCATGTAGGTTATGATCAACTGCTAACACAAAGCAATGCGAATGTTGGGAAAACCTTAAACTGCAAAGTTAGATTGGTGGCACCAATGCTGATACAAAGGCAAAAATGGATGCTTTCTGGCAGCAATATAATCCCTAGATAACAAAGGACTTAAAATCAAATTCTTCAAGATCACAACAACTCCTTCCCTCAATTTCCTTGCAAATGCGCTTAGACACTGGAGGATCGACTTACAAACGGAGACTTCTCCAGTAAGTCATCCTTGTTCTTTTCTTACCATTACTATAATTGCAATACTTTCTAGAACTTAGTAAAATCTCCTTGTCTCCCAGTCTTTTCCCCTTTAAGTGGGTTTCCATGTAAGATTTGGTGTTCTCACTTTTCTTGCTCTTTTCCTTTCTCTAGCATCCTCACTCTCTGAGTTGTTAACTCCATGGCAGTCTCCTCGTGAGATTAGCACCCTTCATTATCCATCTATGAATATCTAGGTCAATAACAATAAACAATATTTATCCCACATTTTCACATAAATACATTCCATTAAGATGTTCAAAGCAGTCTGCAAGAACATAAATGACTAGAAATATATAATGATTGTTTTACAAAAGCTGTATTATGCATAAACACTACCATGTCTAAACAACAATTACAACAAAGCTTCAATCCCAAACTAGTTGGGTCAGCTACATAAATGTTCTTTCTCCATTCAATTGTACAACATTTTATTTTTTTTGAAAAATTGTACAACATATTTAGTTCTTTTAAATTCCAAATGAATCCAATTTTTATAGTAGTATATGACATTGAGGGTGTTAAACATAATCCAAACTTGTCTTATTTTTTGCTTGATGTGAAATTTGGCACATTTACTGCAGTATTTGAAATGAACAACCAGATATGAAAATAAGCCCATAAGATATTCTCTTCCTTAAGCATCCAAGCAGCATATCCTTCTATTAAAAAATAACCTATTTTGAAGCAACAAATGTAAGATTAAATGTGCACCAAATCGTTTGAAATTTACTTTTATGTGAAATGAACAAAATAATGAAAACGTCAAAAAACCTTAGATTTGGAAATTTAGTGCAAAATTTTAATATGCAATAAACAGACCAAATGATAAATGTATGCTGAATATAAAAATATCGTAAAAACTTGTAGAAAATGTGACACAATGAATAGATATAATACATTGTTATGATGAACATACCCAAATTAAAACAAGAACATAGAAACAAATACTGGTAAGCTCAAGTGCAATTGAAAAAAATCAGATGAAATAGAACCAGGTCAAATTCTAGATAGAAAGTAAAAGCAACCGGATTACTCTACCAGATATATGTTCCTATCACATGAAGAAGCAAAATAGCATACATATGACATACAAAGTAATGCGGATTTATGAGAAAACAGAATTATGGACAAAGATAAGGACCAATAAGTATCTTAACATACCCCTTTTTACCATTAAAAAAAATCCACGTTTTGAACCAGTAGAAGTATGTTCTATCTAGCAACTAGCAAGGGAACTATCCAGGAGCAACCTGTTCTCAAAGTTGAGCTAATGTGGTAACTAATGGATATGGACTACTCTGTTTATGACAGCTTTTCTGTTCTCATCCCTTTAGTTAGGCTAATTCAATAGGAGTTGGAGGTAGGTAATCAAGGAAACGCAGTTAAAATTCGTCAGATACACTGATCACAGAACCAAAACATATCTACAAATAAAGACTATAAACTTCAATATTAGAAAGACCAATGTTGTTAAAATAAAGAACTGTTTTTCTAGATATAGATAGCAAACCATCATCAAAATATTCATCCTCAGATAGGAGTGGAAAATCCAACCACGTCTCTGGATGACATGCGATGTTCCTTGCAAATGCCAAAACCTCATCCGTAACACCAATGACAGCATTGACAGACTCAACCTTGTACTCCTCCTCCTCCTCCTCCTCTTCTTCTTCCTCTCGAAGCGGGAGAAAGGCGAAGGCAATCTTCGAGATCTCGTTGACGGCGACGCTATTGGAGAGCCTGGATATTCCGCTCTTAAAGCTATCCCCAATCTCAGCAAAGTCACTGCGTATTCCAAAACTCCTCGAAGATTCATATGCCATTAATCGCTCGCCATCGCTGGAAATTATCGATTCCTGCTGCTGACGGTGCAGCGACGGCGACCTGTCAGCGGAGGAGTAGATCCTGGGAGAGGATGACGAGGAGGGCGGCCGGGAAGAAGGGGGAGGGGCGAGGAAGGAGGCAACACCCCATAACTTACTGCCAAAGGTTTTGGTCAACTCCGAGAGATCTTCCTTCACTCCTCTGCTCGGCGTTCCCGGCATGATCGGCTCTTCCTCTTCTCCTTCTGAGGCATCGCTGGATCTCGCCAGCGATTTCTCCGACGCATCGGCGTCCCGCTCAGCCCCGCCGGTGACAGAGTCCGAGCGTAATGAACCGGACAGCGATCCCCGCCACGACATTCTACGCGGTTTGCCGGTTTCCCTCGTCCAATTCCGACAAAAGGCCATCTCCGTATGCATGAACCGGAGTCCAATATATTCATGAAACACGAGAGAAATGAAGCCTGGTTCATGCCCAAGTTGGTGTAGTCATTTTTTTAATTTTTTTATAAAAAAAAAAATAATTTTTTTTAGATATGCATATGATAAAGAAATAAAATTAATCAACTGTCATATAAATATATTTATTCAAAAATTAAATAAAAATTGTAACTTATAT